>VUQH01032261.1:0-20254 GCA_015106775.1 Etroplus canarensis
TGTATTAAGTATTAGGATTTCCCTTCAGTGGAACAAAGGAGCCCAGGCCAACCCTAGAAAAAAACAACCCCATAGCATTATCCCTCCTCCACCAAACTTTATAGTTGGCACAGTGCAGTCAGGTAGGTAATGCTCTCCTATTATTCCCTGAACCCAGATTCATCCTTTAAATCGCCAGATAGAGAAGAGTAATTCGTCACTCTACAGAATATATTTCCACAGCTCCAGAGTCAGGTGGCAATCTGCTTTACACCTCCCTATCTGTTGCTTAACATTGTGCTTGTTGATGTAAAGCTTGCATGCAGCTGCTCAGCTATAGAAATCCAATACCATGATGCTCTTGGTGCAGTTTTTGTGTTGATGTTAATGCCAGGTGAGGTTCAGAACTCTGCAGTTATTGAGTCTGCATTAGAGACTTTATGTACTACATGCCTCAGCACTCGGTGAACCCACTCTGTAACATTATGTGGTCCGCCAGTTTGTGGCTGAATTGCTGTGGTTCTTAAAGACTTCCACTTTGCATAATACAACTTACAGGTGATGGTGGAATATCTAGGAGGGAAGAACTTTCAGAAAACTGACTTGCTGCAATGGTGACATTAAATTCACTGAGTTCTTGAGAATGATCCATTCTTTCCAAATGTTTGTAAAAGCAGACTGCTTGGCTAGATGTTTTATACTGGGACTGAATAATACACCTGAAATTTATGATTAAGAGGTGCTGCCCAATACTTTTGTCCATATAGTGTATTTTTGTTGTGTTATTCTCACTAACAGCATATGAATCACAAAACCTGGAAAACTGATGCACTTATGGGTCTACAACAGAAAGGTGAAAAATACATATCAATAAGAAGAGAAATAGAATAGATTTGTCATTGACAGAGTACAAAGAAAATTTATTTAGCAGCTCTCTGTGTTAGCAGTAGACAGAGAAATGCAGAGATATATGTAAAAGGAAATTCCAATATGTACAATCAGTTCACACATTTATTTGTAAGAACTGGTATTTTATTTTATAAGGATACAGATCCAAGAAGACACATTTTACTGAATTTCAAGCCATATACAAAATATAAGAACTTAAAAATATAACCAAAAGCTCATATCATGGAGTAACAGGCTAATACTGCCCACCCCATACAATAACTTAACCAGTTTCATCACCACCAACAAACTCGCTAGGAAAAAAAACAGTACAAAAACAAGAGAGAAAAGAGGTGTAGAGGAAAGAGAGTTGATATAAGGCTTAGGTGATCACATTGGTTGTTTTTAACCACTTCTAGAAGTGTTGCTTTTACATTCTCCTGGCTGACGTGAAAACAAATCTTTAGAAAATAGAATCTCAGAGGGTCACAAAGAGACATACAGTAGAAAATAAATAATGCAAATAAGAGACTGCTCATACACAAAAAAAAAAAAATACAAAAAAACCCCCCTTGAATTTAATGTCAAAAGGACCAGTGAAATCACTGGATTACTATGCTCTTACTGGAGAGAGTAAGAGAGTTTAAGTATGCTGTCATTAAAATATCAGGACAGCAGATCTTACTGTATGCACTGGTGTCTAAACTCTTACTGCCCATTTAAGGTCCTTAACTGTTTTAGCTTTTAGACTAGTACCAGCAGTTCACAAAGAGTTCTGTGTCAAAATACAAAAAAGCCGCAATTTACTCCCTGATCATAATACAGGCCTAAACAGGACCTGTATCATGTAAAAGGCTTTCACTCAAGTGTCTGAAAGATAATGCTGATGCAACAGGTCTCAGCATTACCAAAAATCACCATTTAGCAAATGAAAATAAAAAAGGAACAGGAAAACAAAGAACAAGGCTCTCAATGTGGTGTTTGTGTAAAACTAAAGTAAAGAAAATGAATACACTATGAGTTTAACACATTTAAAATACATAAAGAAAAGCATAGGTCTTCTTTTTACAAGATATGGCAGCCAAATTCATTTCACAAGTCTCTATAAATGATTTAGGGTAGAGTAACATGTGTGAAACTAACAAGCAGCAAATGGTGAAACTAAATACAATAAAAAACAATATCAAAAGATGAATTTAAGGCAAGTGTGCCAACAGTAACAGAAAAAATATGTATATAAAAACAGAAATTCAATAAACGCTGAGTTCACAGTACCTTAAAGCAACCAACTGATCATCTGCCAGAGAAAAGGGAAACGATGGTCCCTCAAAATGTAAAATGCACACACATTAGGTTACGTATTGAAGGCCTTTTAAATTACAGATATTTCTTGACTATGTCTGCAATCCAGTTTTCAAGCTATTGCACACATTTAACCTAAGAGGCACTTTGCTCGTCAAAGAGCTGAGAGTGTTTCGTCCACATAAAGAGGGACAAATGAGAAGAACCTGAGGGGTATGCTATGAAGCAAGTTCAACATAACCAGGCTTTCTTTGTGTTAGCTGGCTTGATGAAACCTCAAACCTCAGTCGGAGATAACTGGTATCAAGAAGGTGGCTATCAACTTTCTTTGTCGACCCAGGCTTTCTGCTTTAGGATCTGTGAGTGCTCACATAAAAGGGAGCATTTTATACATCAACTGACTCTTCATCTGTAAAAAAAAAAAGAAAATAATGGATCAACTGAACTCCGCCTGCTCCAGTCAGAGACAACATCAGATGACTGGGCCATGGGCCAGTGATCACAAAGGACATCAAAACATAATATGCAACACTGTTGCTGCAAATAAGCTGAGAGCAATGCTGCAGAAAATCGTCGATCTTGGGAAGCATAAGCATTTATTTGCCGCTTAGTTCATGATCACCAAGAGTGCACTGAGTAGTAAAATAAACAAATTATTAATAAATAATAGGCATTATTTTACATGTCAGTGCACCCTCAGTGCTGCTGTTTATTTCTAACTACACAGCAACACATTAGGGTTCTGAAACTTTAATGTGATACATTTAACCATTACTTTAAACACTAGTTTTTTACCAATTTAAAGTGAAATTAATTCTATTGGGTGAATATTGTTGGCAATAGACTACAAATATAACTGATGAATTCTCTAATCTGGATTTAAGTATCTACTATTCCAAGCAAAAGATACTTATCAGCCCATTTGGACCAAACATAAAAAATACATTTTCTGCATCACCATCTGAATACCTTAGAACACTTGTGACAATGCAATGCATAGTGTGCACTGCTGCAACTTTACAGCTGGGCATCAGTCGGAGATAACAATAAAATATGACTGAATAGGTTCCAAATATAAAATGTATTCCCATAAGAATATATAGCATTCAAAGTATACTGTAAATAAAATAGTCAGTGAAAATGTGGTGCTTCCAGACAAATTTTTAAACTGAAACTCTGAACATAAACTGCTATGGACCAGGTTATGAGTTCATCATAGGTTACCCTAATAATTTAAAAGAGAGCCACATTGGTGACACCGAAAAGTCCGACTTTACGCTTGATAAAACATGCAAACCCATTAATCTCACCTCGTAGTACACCCCTCTAGTGAAATGAAAGGAGGATTGACCTAGCTACTGTAAGTTTATCTTTGGGTGGAAATCCATCCCTCAATCTCCAGGGAAGTTCCAGTTTTGCTGATTATCAACAAGTGTTAGACTGTAAAAAAAAAAAAAAAGGGGCAAACTGTGTGACTCTTGAAAACCAGGTTTGATCACGTTAGATCATCTCCTCCCAGAACACAAGTCAGGCAAATCATAATGTAAACACCCCGCCCTGAATTACAACTGTGCGCTTGAAGAAAACGTAGTTTTCAATGTAAACTGCAAGTAAACTTAGCTTGCACTTAGAGTTACCCAACTTAATAGCCAACTCATTCAAGAGTTTGACACATACACTGTATGTACACATATTCTAACTTTTAACATAAAAATTTCAAATTACTCCTGGAGGTTTCTTTTATAGTTGGCTGTTTTCATATTTAAGGATTTGTGTGGCTATAGGAAATTTTGTTCCCTGATGTAAGAAACACCTACTGCTTTGGTTACATTACCACTTAAGGCTTTGTTTAAAAAAAAAAAAAAGACATGGGAAAAACAACACAAATAACAAAAAAACAAACCTGGTATTCACTGTACTGAGTAACAAAAAATGTAACAAAAAAAATAAAAAACAAAAAAAGCAGAGAGTGTACAGTAATGGTCTTTGAAAAGCCCGCTAGTTAAGAACTTGACTGAGTGATTTTTCTAGTTGAGCAGCTACTATGTTTTGGTCCACCTGTGGAAAGCATACAGACAATTACAGCCATCCATGTTCTAATGACACATGCAAAAATTAGAAAAACTCTTTCATGAATCCACAAAAATCCATAAAATGCATCAAGTCATCAGAAAGTGAGAAATGTTGGCTTGTGTGCACGTCTAAATGAGGGGTTATCAGAGTGCACATGTAACAGTAAATTTGAATAAGGTAAAAATATCTATGGGTAGAAGGGTATATGCAATCACGACAGAAATAACACACTCGCCTCGTGTCTCACATAACATCAATGCAAATTTTGTTATAAACACAGAAAACACCCACCTCACTGATAAAGCCAAGCTGCACCAACTCTCTGGCCAACTCTTTAACATTCTCATCTGAAACACAGAGTACAGTCTGTAATGGGGATTCATAGACATGTAGCATCACCTTCGCATCAACTATTACACACACATGAAGCTGATAAAAGGCAGGACATATGGTAGATACTGTACTCAGAAAACTTGAGCCAAACCCACAAAAACACATAAAACCATCAAAGAACAAATACTGTGGCTTTTCTTTATGTCGCTAAAATTATTTTGTGATTCAGACGCACAAGTGAAAACATATGACAGGGTGCCAAAAGAGGAACTGTGGTACTGTATGAGGAAGTCAGAAGTGGTAGAGGTGTATGTGAGGGTCGTGCAGGACATTCATGAGGACAGCGAGACAGTGGTGATGTGTGTGTTGGGGTTATGTCAGGGATCAGTATCAGAATACTTTATTAATCCCAGGGGGAAATTGCTTCAGCTCTAAGCCTCTTCTTGTTTACAATAGTAATGGACAGGCTGACAGATGAAGTCAGGCAGAAGTCTCCTTCATGACGGAACCCTCCATGGTGAGAGGGGCTTGTGCCCCCACCTGGAATTGAACCAGGGACCTTTCGTTTGTAAGGCAAATGTGTAAACCACTACACCACTAAATTTCAGATAAAGTTTCAGAGAACAATGACTCAGAAAAATCAAAATTTTCTCCTCTGTTGTGCAGCAACACAGCTACACTATCACTTATTAAATAAAATAATTGCTTGTTCCAACTGTATTATTTGTCTGACCTTTTATTTTACAAGAAAATTTTGTAAGAACTCCCTACTGATGGTGAACACACGACAAGATTAGGAAGTACAACCCCAAAAAGAAGGGCAACAAATAACAATAAAATAATTGCTAAGTTGCTTATGAGCAATTACCTATGTTGGTTTATCCACTGTGACCCTCTTTTGCAACGCAAAAAGAGCTAAATGAGAATAACCTAAAGGGTGTACTTAAAAAGTTCAACACAGCCAGGCTTTCTTTATTTTGGATGGTGGTGATCAACATTCTCTGTTAACCCTTTGCTTTCTGATTCAGGATCTGTACATGCTCACATAATATAGGGCATTTAATGCATCATTTGACTCGTCTTCAGCCCAAATTGGTTTAACTGAGCAGCACACACTCCAAATGACAACATTAACAGAAGAACGGGTAATAAGATCTCTAACGAAAATAAAAAATATAACAGTAAAATGTAATGCTGCAGAAAAATGTTAATCTTGGGAATTTATTTTGATGCGGAATTCATGATTATTAAGAGTGCCCCAAACGTTAAAATGAAATAAAAAAATTATTTGAGTTAACATATTCATTTTACCATCAAGTGCTTGCTTGGTGCTGGTGTTCATTTCTAACGTGATAGCTGCACATTAGAGCTTTGGAGCTTTAAATCTGATGCATTTAAAAATGACACATTACTTAGTTTGCTCAGTTCTGACACTCTCCCATAGCATAACAAAGGAGATGTGGAAAACATTTTAGTTTGTTTCCAGATCAAAGCAAAATTGTATTTATTGGAGCAACTTAGCACCAGAATAGCACCAAAGATATAAATGTTTGAACATTTTCTGCATCCCCAATTGAACGGCTGCAAATTATTATGCTTACAGCTGATTTTAAACAGAAACCCTGAACATAACCTGTTCCTGACCAGGCTTTGTGTTCAGCATAAGTTACCCTGGTGATTTTGCCAGGGTACGAGAGAGCCACCTTGGTGGCATTGAAAACTCTGACTTTAGGCTCAGCATAGCTTGGTAACCCATTAATCTTGCTTCATAGCACACCCCTCCTACCCACCTTTTAATAAATAGGTAATATAAAATGGAAGCACTAGTTCTCTATTATTTTAGTTGCTACCCCAGTGCTACTGCACTTTGCCTATGCCTTGTGAGCAGAGGGGTTGTCATGGTCTGTCAATTTTTAATAACACGGCTGTCAATTTACAACTGTACCAGGAATGTGACTCGGACAACACAAGCTGCAGGAGGATATAGATGATCCAACAACTTTGAACACGCCAGTAGGCCACAGTTACATGATGAGGGGACTGATATTCAAGTTGAGGGTGAGGTTTCCTTGCTTGTTTTCTCCCTGTGGGTTGGTATTAAATCATTTAATAAACTTAGTTCCCATTTAGTTTCAATGCTCACATGCTTAATTTGTGAACGTGTTGTAGCAGGGTGTAACTGAACCATGCAAAACTCTAAGGTGGTGAAACTTGAGTGGCTCAGTGAGACTTTGGACTGCTGTGTTGATAGGGAAGGCTTTAAAGAATATCCCAATATCAGCGAGAGGGTCTGTTTACAAAGAGGACAGGGTGTGTTTGTAGGACTGATTAGTGTCTATGGGTGTGCATCAAGCATTTCAGTGGCATTTGAGTGCGAGTGTCCAAGAAAAGACACATGGCATGAGAAACAGCAGAGGAGAGAAAAAGCAAGAGCTACAATAAAATGAATGGGCATGATTGTATGGAACACTGAGTGCGTGAATGAGAGACAGGGGGAAGAAAGCCTGAGATGAGATAGACAGATCTTGACACAGGAGGTGACAGCTGTCAGCTGCAGCCTTTCACAGGCCTGACATTCTCCACACGCCTGCAACATTATATATCCCTACCATACCTGTTTGTGCATGTGCATTAGATTAGTTCATCCTGCTAGTTGTATGTCATAGTCTCACTTGCCTCTTTGGCAAACCAGTAAAATGAAACTACTACATGCTTGGGGTATGATTTTGGAACAAATAAGTGTGGATTTCTAAAAATGTAACATACTGATTACAGTATTTTTAAAGCTACTGTGGCCATTAAGATGATCAATTCCTAAAAGCACTCTAAATACATCTGTCAAAATAAGCACACAGTTTTCATGACACATAAGCATAAGCAACACCCAGTCTCACAGCCTAAAATAGCCTTCTACATTGTGTATGTTGTGATGCCATTCAAGCCCTCTCTGGAACTTCACTCTCACTTTCCTACATGCCTCAGTAAATACACATGGAGAGATGGAAAGCTACTGTATATGGAAATGTGGAAAAATCAAGCTAAGACAGACATAACCTTATCATTTGTTGTATCTCCCTTCAAATGCAATTCTAATAACCACCAACCCTAATTCCAAGCTGTAAACCTAAGCAATCAAAGTGGACAAATTAATTACTCATCATAAAAACACATGGATAGAAAGTCACATATACCAACATTTGCATGCACATTCCTTACCACTGAAATGAGCCAGTAACGAATGCTTTCTAGTACTGCTTTAAGAATAATATTGAATTGTTGGAAATTTCGTGTATTTGAAGCACCAAGTGTTCCCATAATTGGATTACTTGACTGAACTGTGTCTTTAAGCACATTAAATGTGTGTCAATGTGTCATATGAGTGGATGATAAGATATGTACTGTTGATCTTACGAGGTAACATGTCACAGCTTAGATGTCTAATCAGTTTATCCTCCATTTTCAGCAGTAATACTAGCTAAAAGGAGAGAAACAGACAACAGGGAAAATTGTTACTTTTTTAACTTCAGTTAAATTGCTGAAATAGAGGGAAATAAAAGCAGTATTTTGAATTAGTTCAAAAATAAACGATAAAACTGTTTCTGTTATAAAACTTACATGATACTTTGCTCCCTCTTCGACGGGATCAAAGCTACATTGCATATGAATAACCTGCAGATAAAGAAGCAGAATCAAAATATGATTAAGCACTACACATTATGTCGTGATTCAGTGGCCAATGTGATGTCCATAATATTTCTTTCAAACAAGCAGTATAATCTGTGTTATGCACCTTCCGTGTCTCGACCTCTGCAGGTTCAGGCATTGTGGATTTGACCACGGGGATGATAACAGGAGATTCAGCAGTCTCCTTCTCACCCTGATGTGGACAAGGCAGTCCAAATGCAGTCATTGGATAAATACCATTCCTGATCAGAAGAGGGAAGGAGAGAGAAAAGAAAAAAGATGTGTAGAAAATATTATAAAAAGAGATAATGAAGTAGAGTGATAAGATATTGTAAAAAAAGATGGGGAAATGCCTATAGTAAATAGTTTAGGACATAAAAGTCCCCAACGTAACTCAAACTATATTTGTTTTAACAACTAATATGGAGCAGATGAACTTATTAAAGCCACAGAATCTGTAAAGTGTCCAAATAAATGTTTTAAGACAGAACTATATCATATTTGAAAAGCTTAGTGGAGGTAATACAAAGTCAGTCAGATGGCCCACTGCTGCCTCCATGTGGCCATATACACTTATGGAGCTTAAAAATGGAGTCAATAGCAGCTGTACGGATTTTTACTGTACAATTTTTTGCTTACCTCACATCCTCTAGGAATTTATCAAGCTCCAAGGCAGGAAATTGTGAAACTCTACAAACAAAAAAATGGTACTTTCTTTTACAGTTTAAGACAGAGTTCAAAGTAAGTAAAAAATGCAAAACGTGGGACATAAAAACACCAGTAATAAAAGGTCTACTTGACAATTTTTCATTGTATTAAATGAACAGCAGGTTCTTGTACTAAAAAATCTGAGAACTAATTCAAATCATTGATTGCTAAGCAATCAAATCCATTAAATAAATAAATAAAGGCACAAAATAATCACATCACTATATCCCTGAAAAGCAGAGCTGTAATAGGATTATCACTGCCATCACCACAAATCCTTTATGTCACTGACAGCACAAAAACTATTTGACACAGTGATTGACCTCCATGAGATCTGGAAATGTTTACATTTTTAGCCATGTTTAAAATACAGATTAGCCACCAGGTGGCGTTTTCTGTAAATTGTTTACATTTTTAGGCATATCTCCTAAAAAGAGGAAATTATTCCTTCGATTTGCACAAAACAACAACAAAAAAACAAACAAATTGATTGTGGGAACATATACTTTTATGGTGACACCAATTCATGCATGTTGCTGTGGCTGAAATTGAAAATTTTCAGGGATATTATGGAACAATTTTGCTGCTGTATATGTCAGTTCTTTATCATCCAATTTGCATCCAATGAGTTTGGATCAGGTCAGCAATCATGAAGAAATTGGAGCTTTTCTGATATATACCTTTAGTGGTCGCATGGAAACTCAAGGGAGCTAGTTTTAAACATGCTGTTATGGTATTTCTGTGTGTGTCACTAATGCGGAGTTTCTCTAGAGTTTGGATAGCAATCTCTTACGTGAGCTGAACATCCTCTTTTGACTCTGCGAGGACCAGGTTTGGGCCCAGTTTCTTGGTAATCTCCTCAAGGGCATTCTCAGGAATCATGTCTAGGCAAATAAAAACATTAACAGCCAATTTGATCAAGTTTCATAAATCCCTTTAAAACATTACTCCAATACATTTTGTTGGGGCATCTGTTCATGAGTAAAAGACAGAAAATGTCAACAATTAATCATGCTAGCCTGAGATCTATTTCAGCACTGTCATACCAGAAAGTAGTAAGTAAGTAAGTAGGTGCCAGTTATGAACAAGCAGAAAGGGGTTTATGAAGCTTCACTGCTGTTCATCACACTGTTAGTAGAGCTTTGGTTAGCAATGCAGATTAAACTTATGTTTAAAAAGTTGTTTAGCAGCCTACTATCAAGGTACAGATCCAGGGAAGGAAGAAAAACAAGAACATTAAGTTGGATTTACTCTGTCAGATTTACTCATTTTATTTTAAAGCACACCTTCCTTCATGAGCTTTAACTCAAGCTCAAGTCACTAGTTCAGCTAACGTTCTTATTTAAGCTCTAAGTCAGAATTTTCTAGGATCAATAATGCATGATCAAGTTTAAACTATTTGATCTCAGTTCTGGTCAGTAGTAAATTTTGTATTTGTGTTTTGAAGACTCACGTTGGTGGCTGACAATACAGTGTGCAGCCAGCAGTTTTAAGAGCGGTACTTCAAAGAGAGCCTGGTAAAAAAGAAGCTCCTGGGCTTTAGGTCTTGCACTAGGATCAGACTCTAGGCACTTCTGGATTAACTCCTATAAAACAAACAAACCAGAATGTCAGTGCTTACTTGTAGTTCGTCCAGCTCACGATCCATCACAGTTCACAGATTTTTGTAATGTGTGAAATACAGAAAGAAAGTGATAAGTTTCCTTGTCATTGGTTGACTGTACGGCACAAACTAATAAGAATTAAAATATATTGACAAGTCAAGGAGACTCACATACAGTCATATCCAGGACAATGAACCTAGATCATGACTGGCACTACACAGCTTAAGACAGTATGATACTCTAAATAAACCTAATGATGGGGGCATAGTGGATCACACTACTCATTTTATGAACATTACAATCTGATTCTTGTGAAAATTGAAATGTGCCTGTAAAATGACAGAAGTAACCTTGACTTTGAGAAGAGTTTGGGTGAGGACCTATTAGGTGATCACTGTGTGTAAATTTTACTAAAATGTGACTAATGCTCTAGGACGAGTAGCAATTGTTGTGAATTGTGGGTGAATAAGTGGATGCACAGACAGATGGGTGGTTGATGGATGCCTCACTATGGCATTAGCTTGTCTGCCCAAGCTAAAAAAAAATCATCTAGTTTTTCCAGATTTGAACCAACAAATTGTCTACAATTTTTTAATTAAACACTTTCACAATACTATATATAATACAGGTTACTCTGGTATAATATTTCAAGATACTCAAGAACATGTAAATGCTCTCTGTACTGAATCTCACTCTCTGCAGTGGGTCATCCAACAATTGTATGGCACTGTTGATGGCCTCATTAGAAACATAAGAGGATTCTCCATTCCCCTGGATCTCCAACAGCGCCATCTGCAACACATCAAACTCAAACTTAAACCACTTTGTTTTGGCCCCAAGGGACAATTTTGTAAAAGGGCATAAAAGCAGCTTAAAAACACCAACAACACAAATCATACATAATACCATAAACACCACCCACAGAATAAAATAATGAAATAATGTATAAAGTGCATTTTAAGATTATGTAGCTACATTAATGCTTTTATTAAAATCAGTGTTCAGCATTTAAAAGCTGAACAGCTCTGGGAATAAAAGATGACCGAATCCTGAGGGGAGCCATTAAAGCTCAGAAAACAGAATATGGGAGGGGTCCTGTAAAATCCTTTCAGGTAATTTCAAAGTCTGCTGATCACATAAGGCAGTAAGAGTTTGAATAGGCTGCCCAATCATTTCTGACCAGACTTTAACCATATTCAACAAAAGATTTCTGTTATGCCGAGTGATAGATTAAAACCAGCAAGTAAAGGAAAAGGTTATTACATTTTCAATAACAGCATAATAAAATATGTTAAGAATGTCTCTACTAATCTCAAACGCGTTAACAGACTGCTTTGGGGCAACGATTTAAGCCATTATATCATATTATGGGTCCCATCTCACCTCTAAGGCACATATGCCAAAGGAGTAGATGTCTGCAGCCGTAGTAACATCACCAGCTACAATAGGAAAAGACGGTATGTACACAAAACAAAAAAACAAATTGATTGTGGGAACATATACTTTTATGGTGACACCATGTCATGTCTGTTGCTATGGTTGAAATTGAAAATTTTCAGGGATATTATGGAACCAGTTTCACTGCTGTATACGTCGGTTCTTTATCATCCAATTTGCATCCAATGGGGTTAGGTCAGGTCAGCAATCATGAAGAAATTGGAGCTTTTCAGGGGTATACCTTTAGTGGTTGCATGGCGACTGCAGGGAGCTAGTTTTAAACATGCTGTTTTGGTATTTCTGTGTGTAGGAAAAGACAGTATTTACAGATATTTTATCATAATCTCAACTAAGACCTAGGAACCAAAAGTGCCACTACAACAGCATAGCAGCTGAACAAAAGATGGGAGATATGAATGAGAACATACATGATTCTGACACATGCTCTACTTCATGCATTGCCTGCAACCTAAATGCACAAGTATTAAACATCAGTTTATTAAAATTTGGATTTCAACCCTTTAGTCAATCTTCAAGGATCTCTGTCTTAAATATGTTGTGATTTGAATCATTTTCAACAATTTTATTCATTCAGCTTTCCTAGAGTTGATGGGTAGTTTTATTATGTCATTTATTTATAAATATGTATCAAGTTTTGTTTTATAAATTGATTTTGCCAAGAAAAAGCTTACACTCCTTAAACTAAGGGAAAGAAAACAATGTATGGCACACCTCATCTTTTCTGTCATGCCAACATAATAAAACAATCTAGGGAGAAAACCTATACTTTCAATGGCTGAAGTTAAGAAATTCCTGATATCAGTTACATGTTTAAACATATTTTCCAATATATTTGCATCATACTTATCAATTATCAGTATCAGTTAGAAAAGAAAAAACTAGCGCATCGCAGTTGCCATGCAACCACTAAAGTTTTATCTCCGAAAAGTCCCAGTTTCTTCATGAAGGCTGACCTGACCCCACTTGACGTGATGGCACGGTCAGTTTGTTTTTTTCTTTAATGCAAACCGGATGCTTAAGAATCAACATGTGCAGCAGTGAAGTCAATTCTATAAGATCCCTGAATTTTTGCCAATTTCAGCTGCAACAACAGCAGACAGCTATGGTGGCATAAAATAGTTTTTGTGGTACTGCAATGACACAAATGATTTGGTGATGTGCTGAAGATTCCATCAAATTCCTGCTTTTCAGGGGTATAAATATCTAAGGACTCATTTTAGCTGTATCTACCTCTATATTCAGGGGCAAAGAAGTGCAAGTTTTTTTGTTCCTCATGACACATCTTCACGTGTTTGTTAATGGTGTCTGGAGCAACTGCAAATGAGACAAGAAGAGAGATTATACAGAACATATAGAAGTAGGAGACAGAAGTATGGAGCAGGAAGAAGTAAAAATGTAGACTGAGGAAGTAGAGTATGACAAGAAAGAAAGTATGTGATGTGAAGAGAGGAACAAGAGTCATGGGAAACTTGCAATATAAGTATAATCTTTTTTTGTGTAAACTATAATGTTAAGAAGCTTTGTGGCTGAACTTGAGTCACTGCAGCAGTATGTACACAAACAAAACTGGTTTTCTAAACCACATTGCCCACCACTTTAGTCATACAATGGATAGGTCTGTACAAGAAAAAAAAATGGCAACGGCAATTGAAAAATCATACATTTACTGTTAAATTCTGTGAAATTTTTGGTCTTTAAATCTGTAATTTATAATAATTCCACTCCTTCAATATTGTTTCACTTTCACAACCTAAAATGTGGAGGTGAACCTGATGAATTTTCATACCTGAACCAATCTTGACGAGCCCATTGTGCTGAATGAAGACAGTGTCACAGGTCAGGTTGCCATGGATGATGGGAGGGTCACAGGAATGGAGATAACTGCACATCAAAAAAATGACAAATACATACAAAGTTACAGGGCCTGGATTGATGAGTGCATTTTCCTTTAAAGAACCATAATATATTTAACATAACAAAAAAGGAAAACTGACCTGAGAGCTGAAAGGATCTGCGTGCACCATCTCTTCCAAGTCTGTAGGATCATACATTTGATCTGAGCACTTTCTTACTGGTTCCTAAAATGGACTCCCTATGACTTAACATTTTACTTTACTCCAAGGTGGTACACGCTATATGTTAGTCTGTCCTTGATATCAAAAATCCCAAATACTTTTACTGTACTATGAAAACTACCCCTTGCTTGGTAAAGACTGTCTTACACGTTTTGGGTTGAAACAGTGTTAACTTCCACATTTACACAAGAAATTTCATTTCTATTCATGTGACGTGAAGGTGGATGACTTTAAATACCTGGGGTCAACAATCCAAAGCAAAGGACAGTGCACAAGAAGGGTGAAGAAGAAAGTGTAGGCAGGGTGGAGTAGGTGGAGAAGAGTGTCAGGGATGATTTTTTTTGACAAAACGATAGCAGCAAGAAAGGAAAGGTTTACAAGTCTGTAGTAAGATCTGCTACATGTATCATTTGGAGACAGGAGGTGGAGCTGGCAGACAGGAAGATGCTGAGGTTTTTGCTAGGAATGAGACGGACAGGATTAGAAATAAGCACATAAGAGGTTGAGCGGTTTGTACATAAAGTAAGAGAGGCAAGACAGAGTGTCTGGACATGTGCAGAGAGGGACAGTAGATATATTGGGGAAAGGATGCCAAAGAAGGTGCTACTGGACAGGAGGAAAACCACAGAGAAGGTTCATGGATGTACTGAAGGGCAACATGCAGAGGGCTGGTGTAATAGAAGATGACGCAGAGATAGGTTGAGATGTAGGCCAATGATCTGCTGTGGCAACTCCTAAAGGGAGCAGTTAAAAAAAGAAAAATAAGATTCTATTAAATGTACATTACTATACCATTAGTTTGTACCTTTTCATTCATGGTCTTGTGACTCTTTGTCTTTTTTAGAAACTGCTTCAGGCTCCCAGATGACATATATTCAGTAATAAAAATCACCTTAGGGAGAACATCAGGGGAAATATTCAAAAACATGGTTCAAATATGAATGTGAATAGTTTATGTAGCTAACTGAAACTTTAACAATATCTCCAAAGGCCTGAGACTCACCCTGGCTTGGTTGTCCTTTCTGTCAGCCCAGTATTTGTGAAACTTAACAATATTGGCATGCTTCAAGTGGATCAGGTTATCAAATACAGCCTTCACCTTCTCCTAAAACCAAGCGAAAAGGAGAGAAAGCACAGCATAATTATAATAAAATAGCAATGACTATTACTTTTGCACTGACTCATAGGGAGCTGCTGTAATGTAGTACCCAATGAGATCACTCAGAGAATTCAGAAAATGTCAAAGGACCATTGTGAAAACGAGTTATGTCAGTCAGAGCTACAGGACAAGTCTACTGATGACAGCATGAGCTCCAATAAAATACTAGTGGTGTCACTATAAGCTGAGCTCTAAAGTATAAATGTACTGATGAAACAAAGAAACACACTAGGGCAATGAGGTCACCAAGTGTACTCTATGACAATATGCCTCACCTCCAGCTGTTTGAATTTTTTCCTCTTTGAGATCTTAACTTCATTCCAAACTACTTCAACTCCTTCATCTGTGTCCATAGCCAAGTACGCAGCATCTATCCCTGGGACATTACGCTGATTCACCTATGATAATAAAGGCAAGACTGGCTCATGAGATTAGCTATAAGTGAAACGAAACAGAACACAAAAACACCATGCATTCCCTACCATGCTTTGCCAGTTTTAGCAGATGTACTGTTTAAACCCTATCTGAATTTCTTTTCATCTCTATGTTTTGTTTAAAGTTTATCTTGATGGCCCTCCCTTACCTCCTCTCTGCGTTTCTGCCAACGGCCACAAGGACTCTCTTCCAGAATGTCTGATTCATCCTCACTCTCATCCTCATCCTCCCTTTCTGAGGTGGCAGGAGGCTGAATAGAGGACACAGATGAAGATGTGGATGCTCCACTTTGTACCTGTTGGGTAGTACTGGACATGTTTGCTGCTGTGAGCTCTGGCTTTCCCGCTGTACAGGGAGTTCCTTTCCCCTTTGACTCAGACATTATCACATACACTCTCTCAGCTGAAACAAGTGACACAATGTCTCCTGATTTCTCCTCTCTCTGTCTGAACAAATCACATCTTCTTCTGGGGTTCAGCTTTCAACAAGGTAGCACTCAGGGAGGGAGGACTGTAAACAATAACACGCATTTATGGAGTTTGGTTAGAGGGTTATTTCTTCTGTTGAAAATACATTATTAATTACTTTTTTTTTTTAACCAAAGATTTAACCATTAGGACTTTAACAGTGGATTATACATATCACTACAGACTTTAGGCACATTTCCTAAAATTGTATTCCTGATGAATGTATGAATCTGTTGTCAAGTTAGAAACATATTCACAGGCCACTTTATTAGGTATACCTGTTGAACAATAACACTGAAGCAACTCATAGCCAAGATGACCTGCTGAAGTTCAAACTGAGCATCAGAATGAGGAAGAAAGATGATTTAAGTGACACTGAAAATAGCACGGTTGTTGGTGCCAGATGGGCTGGTCTGAGTATTTCAGAAACTGTTGATCTACTGGAATTTTGTCATTCAACCACCACTTGGGATTACAGAGAATGGCCCAACAAAGAAAAAACATCCAGTGAGCAGAAGTACTCTGGGCCAAATTGCTTTATTGATGCCAGAGATCAGAAGAGACTGGCCAGACTGCTACAAGCTGACAGGAAAGCAACAGTAACTCAAATAACTTGTTACAACAAACACATGCAAAAGAGCATCTCTGAACACACAACATGTTAAACCTTGAAGCAGATGGGCTGCAGCAGCAGAAGACTACACCGAGTGCCACTCCTGTCAGTTAAGAACAGGAAACTGAGGCTACAATTTGCATGGGCTCACTAAAAATGGGCAATAGAAGACATCAGAAAACATTGCCCGGTCTGATGAGTCTGTTTTTGCTGCAACATTCAGATGGTAGGGTCAGAACTGGGCACAAACAACATGAAAGCACTGCTCCATCTTGCCATGTATCAACAGTTTAGAATGGTGGTGTTGGTATAATGAAGTGGGGAAACCAGCCACAGGGGCCCACAAGCCAGTGTAGTCCTAGTGCCGGTCCCAAGCCCGGGTAAATGGTGAGGGTTGCGTCAGGAAGGGCATCCGGCGTAAAAACTTTGCCAAATCAAATATGCGGATTCATAACACGACTTCCATACCGGATCGGTCGCGGCCCGGGTTAACAACGACTGCCTCCGGTGCCGTTAGCCAACAGGGTGCCGGTGGAAACTATGCTACTGTTGGCCGAAGACCAAGGATGAGATGGAGGCAGATGATCCGCTGTGGTGACCCCTAACGGGAGCAGCCGAAAGAAGAAGAAGAAGAAGTATAATGAAGTGGGGGGTATTTTCTAGGCACACTTTGGGCCTCTTATTGACGACTGAGCATCATTTAAAAGCCACAGCCTACCTAAGCATTGTTGCTGACCATGCCCATCGTTTTATGACTACAGTGCACCAATCTTGTGATGGCTGCTTTCAGCAAAATAATACACCATTTCACAAAGCTCAGATCATCTCAAACTGGTTCTTGCACATGGTCATGTTCACTGTACTCAAATGGCATCCTGAGTTTCGAGATCTCAGTTCAACAGAGAACCTTTGGGATGTGGTGGAACAGGAGATTTGCATCATCGATGTGCAGCCAACAAATCTGCAGCAACTATCTTGACAATATGGACCAACATCTCTGAGGAATGTTTCCAGCACCTTGCTGAATCTATGGAATGAAGAATTAAGGGAGTTCTGAATTCAAAAGGGATTCAACCTGGTATTAGTAAGGTATATTTAAGAGCTGGATGGTAAGTGTATGTAAAATTCTTGTGTAAAATACACAAGCATTCCAAAAACTTCATGGCATGTATTTCATATAATAATGAACAGAGCAACACAGTGTTTTTAGACATTCAATAGTTTGTTTGTACCTTAGCTGTTGAGGATGATATGGGATGCATTCCTAGATTAATAGGGTCCAAATTTAAAATGTTAAGCCTGTGGAACTGTTTGCACAATATCACAGGAAACAGCACCATATATAGTTTTATATAGCTTTATATAGAGTAAAATCACAGTTTTTCTACAAGCCACAGAGCTCCATGCTGTTCTAGAGGAAGCTGAATTACAGAATATGCATTTTTATTTCTTTCATGTATAGAAATAAGAAAGAAAACAGAACAAAAACTACATCAACTCAAGAACCAACTGGACAGCCTCATCTCCAGTTTGTTCTTGTAACATCAATACTTAAGTCCTCAGCCTGTCTTCAGCACACAAACATGGTCAATTTCTTCCATTTCCCTTGACATCGTTCACCTTAAATTCCTATCTTATGAGCTGACTCCTTCATGACACATTTCCCTCACTATTTTCAGCCATTCATCTTGTATTGGGGGTCTGATTTGTACCACCTCTTAGTGATGGCCTTTTTGCAGGCAGCTAACAAGATTTTGAACAAATACCTGAGTTCTCTTAACACAACACTTCCTGTCATACTACCAAATTACAACACTATACATGACTTGGGTATGCCATAGCCCTGAATTTTGACAATAACCAAATAAACTTTCTCCCAAAAATGTACAATGACAGGACAGAGCCAAAAGACATGAGAAGTCTTTTGGCTCTGTCTCTCATGTCGATGTTCCACATCGTCTTCTCCAACATGGTTCTGGCACAGCCTTCAGTTATCAATCCCTTCTCCTGTGGCACCAGCTCCCAGTTTGTATTTGGGACACAGGCATTCTCTCGCTACATTTAAGATAAGGCTTAAAACTTGTCTTTTTGACAAAGCTTATAATTAGGGCTTAGTTATAGTAGGTTTGGGTTGCTGGAAGGCTTCTAATGCATTCCTTCTCCACCCACCTTTCACTCCCCATGCATTTATTTGTTACTGCTGCATGCCATTATGTCTTCTCTCTCCCATAGTCAGTCTTTCTTTGCTCTCTTTTGTCTCACTCCTAACTGGTCGAGGCAGGTGGCTGCCCCTCCCTGAGCCTGGTTCTGCCGGAGGGCTCTTCCTGTTAAAAGGGAGTTCTTCTTTCCCACTGTTGCCAAGTGCTTGCTCATAGGGGATCATCTGATTGTTGGGGTTTTCTCTCTAATACTGTAGGGTCTTTACCTTATGGAGTAAAGTGTCTTGAGGTGACTTTTGTTATGAATTGGTGCTGTATAAATAAATAATAAAAAAAACTAAACTGAACTGAATAAAAACCTACTCCTAATTTTGGTGGTGACAAAGAATGTCATTAAATTCTTCCTACAGTATTTTCTCCAAGCATGTGATGTAGTAGATTGTTGTGTTCTCCATATGTGCAGCCATTCATCCTCAAAAATATGCAGACCTAGTTCTTTTTACCCCGTTTCTCTTTCACATATAATGTTGTCTTCCCTTTTCTTTCCATTAATTGCTGGTACAAAGCAGACATTACTCTATATTTCTTTGAACTGTAGACTCCCATTTCAATTCCCATTACAGACTATGTCATTTATAATGAAACCTGTACACAACAGGAATAAAGTTACTTGCTATATCTCAGTGGAAATTGGCATAAGATAATGTGCTAAAAGCAAAATTACATTAATAAATTTTAATTCAGCACACTTAAATCCCTGGGCCCTATTATACTGCAACTTTAAAAAGCAATTAAACATGTCTGGCTGGAGAGCTGAGATCAGGAATCCTTCCTTGTACCCTTAAAATGGCAGATTTAAACATCCAGGAGGACAACAGGCTGTGTGAATTAGAAAAAGTTAAGAAAAATTCACATTTATTTCCGTATTGCGATTTTTATATTGACTACAAACAGGTGTTTAAAGGCCAAACACGTTTTCATGAAGAATGAATTACAGTAGTTGATAATGCTATTAAGTTAGCAACATTTGTTCCTAGAGTCTGTGGGATAGCCGGGATGCTTATTTGTAATTTACTCTGCTTCTCTGGCTTCTTTACCTTTAACTGTTTCTTTATCTAATACAGAGAGGAACTCATGCCCTGTGTTTTACTGATAACTTGGGCTCAAAAGGGCTGTTACAGGACACTAAAACAAGTGAGCTCTTCAATAACTCCTGTTAGTTGACCAGCTCCCTGCTCTTCTTCGCTTGAAGTCCGACCGTCCACACAGCTCTGCTGACTCCCCCCCCCCCCCCCCCCCCCCCGGCCACACCAACAA
>VUQH01032263.1:0-12653 GCA_015106775.1 Etroplus canarensis
TTTTCCCTGTGAATTTTTCTTTATTTATTTCAATATAGCTTCTCAGGGTGGGGGAGTGTCCCCATAGTCTAGTGGTTTACACATTTGCTTTACAGGTGAAAGGTTCCTGAGTCAATTCTAGGTGGGGACACAAACCCTTCTAACCAAGGAGGGTTGAAACAGGAAGGGCATCTGGGGTAAAACCTCTGCCAAATTACCAACGAATCTAAAGATGGGCTAAAGAGCCACATGTGGCTCAGGTTTGAGACCTCTGCATACAGTTCTCTTTCAGTTCTGTGGTTATACAGTCTAGTCCTTAGCAGGTCTTACAATTAGGTAAATACAACCTCAGATGAACAACAGAACATGACATATTGCACCGTATCATTTTTTTAAACAAAAATTAAGCTAAAATGTAGAAGGGTGTGCAAAATTAAGTACACCCCATGGTTCAATAGAATGTAGAATCAAGTTTAGCAGGAATATCTTGAAGTAACTGTTTTCTTTATCTGACTCTCAAATCATTATGGAGGAATCTTGGCCCACTCTTCTCCACAAAGTTCATTGAGGTTTGTGAGCATTAATTTATGGACTGATCTCAGTCTTATTACAGCATTTCAATAAGGTTGAGGTCTGGACTTTGACTGGGCCATTGCAACACTTAGATTCTTTCCTGTTTCAGTCATTCTGTTGTAGATTTGCTGCTGTGCATGGTATGATTGTCCTGTTGGATGCACCAGTTTTGATCAAGCTTTAGCTGTCAGATAGATGGTCTCACATTTGACTCGAGAACACTTGTGTACAGAGGAGCTCATGGTTGACTCAATGCCCTTGTGGTATGAGGTGTTTGTGCTGATATACTGTGTTTGGTTTTCAACAAACACATTATGCATTATGGTCCAACATCTCCACTTTGGTCTCATCTGTCCAGAGGACTTTGTTCCAGAAGTCTTGTAGTTTGTTCAGAAGCAACTTTGCAAAGCTAAGAGAGAAGAGACTCCTGGCAACCCGTGCAAACAAGTCATACTGTTCAGTCTTTTTCTACACCTGCAGAGTCTTGGTTTTTTTGCAGTTTCTCTGAGCATAGCAGTCTGACCTTGGGGCAAATTTGCTGCGACATCCACTCTTTGGATGATAAGCAACTGACAGCTCAAATCTTTTCTGCTTGTGAATAATCTTTCTCACTGCAGAATGATGGATTGGAAATGACCTTATAACCCTTCTCAGATTGATGGGCAGCAACAGTTGCTTTTTTAAAGATCTGATGTGTCTCCTTCCTGACATTATGTTAACACACACCTGAATTCTCCAGACCTGCATTTATAAAGGTGCTCACACAAGCTGATGATCAGTTAATTAAGTGCATTTGATTAGCAGCACCTGGCTGCTACTTCTCTTATTTCAGTCACTGAGGGTGTATAGTTTTTCCACCCATGGCTTTTTTGCAGTCAGGCCTAGTTTGTGCTAAATAATGACACAATGTAATATGTCATGTGTTATTGTTTATCTGAGGTTTTATTTACCTCATTCTAAGACCTGTTAATGATCAGATGATTTGCAACATAGCCTGACAGGTAAAAAACTACAGCATTGAGAGAGGGTGTAGTTTCTGTAGTTTCTCTCTGTTGCCAGTACAACAGTGTAAAAGGGCTTACATTGCACTTTCTGCAGGTTACAATGTTAGGAAATGTTTTGAATGCTTAATCATTACAGTCCTAAATAATGGGTGATCATTACACTATGCATCAAGCTTATTTTTTTTAATTAAAGTACATTAAAGTACTTGACTGTGTGAAACTTTTTTTGTAACTGGGTTTTCTGCATTAACTCTTTTGATAAATCACTTACAGACGAAGCAATTTAGCGCCTACCAAATTCTTTTTCAACTGTGAATATTAATCTCCCACGCAGCAGTGGCCGCAATGAAGAAAACAGCAGCACGTCAGAGTGTGTAGTAAAAATAATGTTATTTTTATTTTATTTTGCAAAAAGAAAATATGCAAATTGTCACTTAAGCACAAACCACACAACCTTTGGAAGGTCCATGAAACACACACAATAAATAGAATATAAAGATCACAAATATACCACAAATGAAGCTGTGTTCAAACTTAGAAAACAAATAAACAGTCAAGTCTGAATAAAGGAGGTGAAAGCGTAACACAGGTATGCTTACATCCCAGAGAAAAAGAAATAAACCCACCAATAAAAGACAACCACAAACAGGCAGCCAGAGATTCCTGCTGAGCAGGGGCACAGGCCCAGGCATGTTTCCACAGCACGCTAGAATACACAGCATTCAGAATTCAGGAGTGACAACTTTCCTTTAGGAGCAATAATCTAAATACTCACGTACTCGAGCACACTGAATACAGTTATTCAAATAAAAAGTTTAATGTGAAGCTTAAATCTTTCTTTCAACCCCTAAAATGGGTCAAATACTTTAAATCTCTTACAAAGAGAGAGCAAATGAGATACAAAGCTGAGTTTTTCTAAACGTTACTCTAACCTTGTACTTCCCTAGCTTGTTATACTCTAGTAGTTCTGTGATCACCTCTGAAAAACTCATATCCAATATTCTAAGATATTTTTCTACTTAATAAGGCTTCTTATTTGTCTCCTTCTTGCATAGAGTCCTGAATAGCACTAACCAAAAACTGTCCCTACGTCCATCTCTGTCTCCTTTGCTTACAAATCAGGGACTTGCAGAGGCACAGTAAACCAAACCATCCTGTTTGTGTTGCTATGACATCAGCTTAGCTTTTACACAGCAGCGAGGGCAAGCCAAGGTAACACTGAATATGAAGGATAAATAAAATGAATGAGAAAGCATACACAGAGCAGACTCGGGAACAAATCAACAACTGTTCATGGAATCCAAATCAGATGCTTGTGGTTCACACGTAAAACAAATACAGACTTTGGTGTGGCAGCGGTTTTTTTTAAACACTACTGCATTTCCTGTTCTGACAGTGCTTATTCAGTATATAGCTATTCATGTGACGTGTGCTTGACAGCTATACTGTCAACAAACAGCTTCATATTGAATATTAACTAAATGCCATCGGCAATAATAATTCCAATAAACCTAGAAGTTGACTCAAACAGAAACTTATCACTTAAGCTACAGTTTTACTTTCACATTTGATTTGTCTGTTTTTGCAGTTATGCTTTTGGCATCAGCGTGCACTTATCCAGAAGCGAAATGAGCCATAACTGTTTTTCAAACTGTCTGTAACCATTTACAGCCATAACGTCTTATCAAATTAAAGCACTTTGTAGCCATCGATCCATCCATCCATCCATCCATCCATCCCATCTCATCTGGGTCCAGGTAGAGAGGGTGGTAATCTAAGCCTTCAGGAGGAGTCCTTATCTGACGTCTGGACCACCTTAACTGGCTCCTTTCGATGTGGAGGCGTAGCGATCACTGAGTTCCTCTACTTATCTCTAAGGAAGAGCCCAGACACCCTTCAGAGGAAGCCAATTTCCCCTGCTAGTAGCAGTAATCTCATTCTTTTGGTCACTACCCACAGCTCACGACCACAGGTGAGAACAGGAACACAGATCGATGCTTTCACGCTCAGTTCTATCTTCACCGCAACAGACGGTATAGCATCCACATCACTGCAGACGCTACATCAATCCATCTGTCAGTCTCCTGCTCCTTCCTTCCCTCATTCATGAACTAAACCTTGAGATACTTAAACTCCTCCACTAGGGGCAGCGTCTCATTCCCAACCCAGAGTAGGCACTCGTCTCTTTTTCTAGCCAAGAACCATGGCTTCAGACTTGGAGGTGCAAATTCTCATCCCAGCCCCTTCACACTTGGCTGCAAACTGCCCCCACTGCAAGCTGGAGGGCATCGTTAGATGAAGCCAACAGAATCACATCATCTGCAAAAAGCAAAGATGAGATTCTGAGACCACCGAATATGACACCCCTGGCTGCACCCAGAAATTCAGTCCATAAAGATCATGAACAGAACTGTTGCCAAAGTGCAGCAACGGTGGAGTCCAACAGATACTGGAAATAAGTCTGACTTACTGCCTGCAACATGAACCAGACTTTCTCTACAGTTTTACAGGGAAGGCTAGCCCACAAAAATGGGCCCAAAATCCCATACTCCCAACGCACCCCTCACAGGACACCCTGTGGGACGTGGTCAAACATCTTCTCCAAGCCCACAAAGCACACATTAGACTGGATGGGCAAACTCTCATGCACTGCAAACTTATACTGTAATACTGTCAGTGCACAGCTGTACTAACTTGCCAGGGCTTTATGTGACAACAGAAATCATAATACCACAGGCAGTGCTGATGGGTCACTGTCCATTTCAGACCCTTAAAAAACTCCACAGAGAACCTTTAAATTCTTATTTTAAAAAAATCTGTCTGACATAATTTAGAGTAATTTTTTCTCTACATATAAAAAAATTAGATGCAACTATGAAAACAGAAATGAAACAAAAACATGAGTAACACTATTAACAAAAAACATGTTTACAACTGTTTTTCAGTTTGTATTAATGCAAATCTTTGAAATAAAAAAGGATTTTGTCTATTAGGGACACATCTTCATCCCATTCCAGGAAACTCTGTGCTCTTTTTTCACCTGGTTGTAATGTTTCCTGTGTACGTTGAGTGGAATTCAGGTCACATGCCAGACCAGAAATGGATTTGCAAACCACCGTTAACTCTTGCATCATCACTGCAACTATGAAAGCGAAGACCATGTCAATCCAGCCCTTTAAAGTTTTCTCTAGTGTCCTCCAGTATACATATTCTGCATACTGCAATCTTGACGTGTTCTTCTGTTTCCTCCCAACAGCAGCGACAGAAGCCCCACCTTGCTGGTGAGCCAGCACCTCATTCCACAGTGCCGCCGCCGCCACCACTGCTGGCCTTGACCCCGGCCCTGCTAATGTGCAGCCAGGGCAGCTTAGCGCAGTTTTTAAAGAGCTGCTCGATGGCGATGTGGCGCACGTGCAGCTCTGATGCCAACGAGTCTTTCTCCTGCACGGCGACTGTCAGCTCCTCGAAGACCTCTGTGAAGAGAGGAGGGGTTAGATAAAAGGGATCAGCACTTTTATTCACAAGGTCAAATTATACACAGCAAGCAGATAAAGAATATAAATCATACAGATTTTTAAAGGGGCAATGTGACAGAAACACATCTGCACAAAAACACACCTGCAAAGTTAAGGACAGCAATACGCTGCAAGAGGAAGAATAATTTCAAAAAGTTTATGGACATGAAAACATTTCCAGTATAAAATGTACTGCAGATCATTAATTCATGGATAAATGTGGTCTTCCAAATTAATAATCATGTGCAATTAACCTCCCCATCTGCTCTGGGTAAAGTCAGCATCATATGTGGATGTGACTGCTCTTGAAGGGTGAAAAAGAATATGCAGGCCAGGCATCCACTAGACATCCCTTTGGGAGATGATATCTCAAATTACATCACGTAATTTGCCTCTTGACAGTGAGAAGAGTGATTCACTCATCCAAGGGAGTCAAGATTAAATTTCAAGAACGTTCAAAAATGATTGGGATTCACATTTAAGCACGCGTGTGTCAGCTCAGTCAACGGTCGCATGGTGCCCCGGGTGCTTAGGTAAGAATGAAAGATGAGAGAAGATACACAGTAAACAATGGGTCTAACAAAAGAATGCCGTGTGTGTGTGTGTGTGTGTACTGCCCAATTCAAGGATACAATGTGTTGACCAGAAGCCTTCCAGTCTATTTTAGGTCCTGCTTTTATTGAGTATTATGTTCTGAATCTGGGAGCTCAAACTCAGACTGGGAATTAAAAAAAGACACTTTTACTAGTGCAGCTTTTTCCTGAGGGCACCAAAAACCTCGTGTGGGGATTTATTAGAGAGGAGCATTTCATACTGAAGCAGAGATAAAAATGTTCTGCTTAAAATATAGATGACTGTGACTGCTTAGCTCTCTGAGAAAGGAACGGTTCAATCAGAATACCAGTACAAACCACTTACTTTGAATCTGCATGAGTAGCTGGGTATTCAGCTGATGGAGCTCATCCACGCTCATTTTAGTCACTAAAAGAAAAGAAATTGCTTTTATTAGTGTGTGAGGTACAGTGTAACGCATCAGTTTGACATTTAGCTACCACTAGGAATGGATTTAAAACTTAAGGCTGATTTCTGTCACTTATTGCTGTGTTAAACTACGATGAATACACACCACAGCTTTTTTTTATTTTTGTGTATTTTTTTTCTTTTTAAATTACTGTATACAAAGAAAATGTGAGCAATCTCAAATGTTAGAGGCTGATGATGATCTAATGTAGCAATACACACTGCTGAAAGAGTGTACCTGTGAACTGCCTGTCATCTTTCATTTAAAAGCAGAAAATGTTTCAACAGAGGGCCTCTACCAGGCTCTGCAGTCATAAGCAGCTTTAGTGGAGACATGAAAAAGCCAAGGACACAGTCTATCTCGAGGTTATAGGAAAATTAACCTCTCTCTGGAGAGATCACAGCAAAGAGGAAGATGAAGGACAGAGTAAAAGTGTTCCGGTTTTGTGTGTGCTATGAGGTTTTTGAGATCTCAGAGAGATCAAACTGAATAACGTGAGAGGAGAGGCAAGAGAGCAGCCTTCCATATCTGTTGACAGTATTCCGTATTTCTAAAAGAAAAAAGCAAACCTTCTGCCACAGCTTTAACTCTACATTAATAAATCCAAAGTTTGCAAAAGTTGTTTGTGAAAAGGAGTATTAATCGTAAGTGTGCTCACGTTCATCTCTGCTGTGGCCCTGCTGCGTGTGCTGCATCTGTCCTCCTGCTGACGACTGCTTCCGGCTGTGCAGACCTCTCCTGCTGTCGTCAGACCAAACATCAGAATGGTTCCTCAGCAGGTCCAGCTCCTCTGCCGTGTGGCATTCCAGCATGCCCATCGTGTAGTCAGCTGGCTCTCTTGCTTTGCCTGTGTCCCAGTGGGGCGTATAGCGGGGCACCTGGGCATCTGACTGGGGCAGCAGCTTGTGGTCACTTTGCTGGCTGTAACACAGAAGCTTGGCCCCTCGTCTGCTGGGACAGTTGGGGGAGACAGAGTCTTTGTTCTGGGCATACTGGATGATGCGGTTCAGTTTCTGGCTGAGGGCCAGCTTCATGCCCTCGTAGGCACTTCGGGAGACCTTGGAACGTGACAGTTTCTGGTTGGCGATGAGGTGACATTTCTCAAAGCAGTCTCTGTGGCCACGCAGGGACTTTGAGTGCAACAAGGTAGCAGAGGAGACACCTGTATTCACACAGAGAAAGCAGGGAGTCAATAAGGCAACTAAAAACATAAGTGACACAGTTTAGAGTGCAAAAAATACAGTTGACTCAAAAATCTATTAAAAGAAAACAAAAGATCAACAGTTATAGAGAAATAGGTTAATAACCTACTGAACTTGTCACAGCAAATAAAAGTAAACTAAGTAAACCAGTATGAAAGCAGGCTAAAACTGGCAGACTGACCTGCCAGTCTCAGTAAAAGCTGCTTAGTGTGCAGTGGATTAGCCAGTAGAGCTAGAGATAGGAGGGATAATAGATTAACTCAGTCTCAATGCAAATATAACGCATTAAAAAATCCCGAGCATCAGAGGAAATTGGTCTCTCGCTGTCCACATGAAGCAGCATTTCATTTACACAAATTCATTAGCTTTATCTGTCCCCATTTCTGTCAAACAACAAGAAAGATGCTTTTTCATCACTTCAGTAGCTAATGTCAGATGAGAAGAACCTTGGCCTGAGAAACAAAATAATCCAGGCCTGGTCAGTGAAAAAGAAACTGGATAAATACTTCTGCTTATATATTTAGGCCTACATTTATTGTAGTTATCTCAATGTATAAAAAGTAATGTTTCCTGGGTCCTGGAACATTGTCCACAATTTTTCATGGCAAAGTATAGGCTCCTAATGAGTAGGACACAACTAAAATAACCTAAGTAAAATGGGCCAGAGCTTTGTAAACAAAGGGAAGCTGAAGGTGAAAGAGAGAAGTGTGAAAGCTGCATGTGCTGTGTGTTTGTGTGTGTCTGTGAGAGGGCCTTCGTCTCCCCCATTTCTCAGCAGACAGGCGTACGTGTTGGAGCCTGAGGTGAGGAGATTAGTCACTGTGATTCATATAGATTGAAAAGCTCACACAGGGAGGTTTAAGTTGCAAGCGTCTCTCTCTGTACTTTACCAGCAGGCAGATACCACAGGTCAGCCCTACACGACACGACCACAATACTGCAGTACACACAAACTCATTCGCCCTCATGTTAGGAGTGCAGGGCCTTTCTAAAGTTACACACACACAAACACGTAAGGCAAAACCAGCATCTACTGGAGCTGCAACAAGGGACAAATCTCAGTTAACCTAATTTAGGAAATAACCTTTGCAAAAAATTTTGATTGAAAAACGGACAAAATATTAATAAAGTCAGAACAGAAGAGAGATGTACTGTATCATGAACTTGTATCAAGTGAAAAACTGTCCTTGAAAATGATAACAGCAAAAATGGGGAAAGAAAAGGATCCTTAAGATATAAACTGGATGAGAAACAGAACTGCGGTGAACTCACTTTAAAGAAGCAACAGTATAAGCAGTTCATTACTTGATCAAATTAAAAATGTGTGAAGATCGGACTTAACGGGCGCTTACTGTCAAGAGAATGTGAGTGGTGGTGGTGCAGGAGGGGTGGGGGTGTGGGGGGGGGGTTAAAGTCAGTCAGTTTTTTGCCTTGAAGTTTGTTGATTTTTGTGCAAATTTATTCTAAATTTACAATACTTTTGGTCCTAATTTGCTTCTGTTAAAAAGCTTCTGTTTTGTAACTCTGGGATCAAATCAAATAGTCCACATCTAATTTGGGACAGTGAGCATTAATGGATCTTAAATGCCTCAGCACATAGGAAGGTTTTAGACCATTACACAACTGTGTGGCAGAAATCTATTCTTAGTGCCTTAAAAGTCAGATCTTTGCAGTGGATTAGTCTTTTGCGGGAACCACATTATATAAAAGTTATGAGTTGTGTGTGTGTGTGCGTGTGTGCATACTGCCTAATAAATAGTCACTCACTCTCCAGACACTTCACTAGTAGCTGCTGGCCACACAATCATATTATATGATCAGCCTCAGCCTTTGGATGACCACAAAAACACAGTGACTACCACTGGCCTAGCAGAAAAAAATCATTGGCCCACAACCAGGGCAGTGCACCACCAGCTAAAGACCTCACGCCAGCTAAGCAGCTTACCACTACTGTCTTTCATGGCAGCACACATAAGCACAGGCACACACAGACTATTCACTGGAGGTGAATCAACATTGTTCAGCTGTGACAGCCAGAGACATTAGACCCACTGATGACTGATGAGCTTATTTTTTTTCTGCTCATGCGGGGAAAAGCTGAAGTTCAAATGTGAAAGACAAAGCACAGATGCAAGCTCAGTTAGCTTTAATGAAGTAATCCAAAACAAACACCTGCTGCTATTCGTAGTTTCCAGCCTGTCATCAGTTATTCCTGAGAGCAAATACAAATCATTACACAGAACTGGAGTCGGGAGAGTCAGATCCACACTCAAATCAGAAATCAAGTGGCTAGGTTTATTAAAATAAGACAATGAGCAACACAAAACCAGAAAATAAACACGTTTAGTAAGCCAGACGTTTAACAGGGACTGTCCTGAATTTGTTTTTCCACTTAATTTAAGGGAAGCTTTATATTTCACATGACAAGATGTGCTACAGCAACAAAACCACAAGGTTTTTGTCACAAGGAGAATATGACCAAATCAGAGATACTACCTCTCTCTGTTTGACAGTACAGCTCGTTTAGTGGCTCAAGTTAGTTTAGCCCAAATTGTCTCTGACCTGCACTCTGAAACCTTGGTCTCGTGGTTTCCACCATGGAAAGAAAACTAAGTGATGGATGTTTGCAGGGAATTATGCAGGCACTGTGCAATATAAGAAGTCACATCTGTCTGCTTCGTCAAACTTCTCAACAGTATATGTGCTGGGCAAGGACATTCAATCCTTGACACACTTCAGGAGTAGTTGAGTACTGGCACTGGAGAGAGTGGGACACAGGTCATAGGTGGTAAGATGTCAATGAGAGCTGCATGGCACCCCTCAGGAGAATGTGTTGTCAGCAGCTGTACAGGGGAACCTGGACAACAACACAGACCTCTCATGAACAACAGTGAACCTGATGACACGTGAACTCAAACCACCTGTTAACCACCACAGACATCCTACAGACTAGCTGCTATCCTGCAGTTACAGGAAATCACTAAAATGAAACTCAACAACAGTATCTGCTTCTGGTTTGAAGACACCATTATGATTACAGAAATTAAAAGCACTGAAGCACACATATCAGCTTATCTCCACCTACATGGCAGACAAAAAACACTCAGTGTATGTAAACTTCTGGTTTCAACTGTATGGTCCAAACACAGTCAAAAGAAATGTCACAGTAATGAGCAACAGGCTTGTTATTAAATCAGGTACAGATACTTTAAAATAATTCCAGTGAGACTAATCTTTTATGGAAGCAAAGCATGCAAGCTCATTTTAGCAAGTTATTTAAACAGTTTTTGAAATGAGTGAATGTGTTTATGTTGCTAATGCTGAAAAACAGACAACTACTATGAAAACTTACAAAAAATACACAAGTTTATTATTATTACTGCAAATCAGTTAAATATAGCTCAGGAATGCTTCTGTTCAGGGAGTGTTTATTTCACTCCGTCAAGAACTGAGGGCTACGTTCAGACACTGTGGACACAATAGAGTGAGTGACGGGGAGAGTGATGTAAACAACACTTCTTACACCTAATCCCTATTTATGCAGACACTTGTGAGCAAACACGAGTTACTCAAACATTCAACCACAAACTTCCATTTTTAAGAAGCAGTCGTGTCCCAGAAACTAAATAACAAACTGCCCACAAAAGGGGATATTCATGCATGACTAATCAATACTAAACAATTATTTAAATAACAAACAAATAGATTCTGCAACAGCCCAGGTGCGTTATTTTAGATTGTCTTTTTCAATAGTACTGCTTGTTAATTATTACAGCTCTGGAGGGCAGATGCCATGAAACCTACAGTAAACTGACACTGTTACTAAGACACATGCTCTGCTCAACTCTGCTGTGGCCACTGACTGACAAGCTCCATGTACATCATACACAGTGGAAGAAGATAATTGTCTTTATAAAAGTAGTTGCCGAAGTTTTTCAGACAGCACAGTCACTTATGCAGACTATGTCAATGTGTTGGTTTTAAACACCAGGAGGGAATTTATATGTCAGGCTAATGGAGACTCAAGACTTTTAAAAAGAGCCTGTTTATTCCTGACCATCTATTAGTACTAAATTGGTAAACCATGCAGCTGGTTCAGCCAAACTCTGGGCCCCAACTGTGTTCAATCACACAGCTACCACAGGCTGCAACTTAATTGGACCTCTCTATACACCCTAGGGTGAAGAGTTCACCCACATTAAATGAGCCGTTTATAGGAGCATGCTGTGATAGCGCCTGTAGAGCAGCAGCCAGAATCAGTGCTGTATGCATTATTTCAGCCTTTACCTAAAGAAATTTTCCATTTATTCATTCCAAACTCAGCTTATAATAATACCAGAGCTCAGCATGAATTTGGTTGGCATTATGTAAGCAGATAAAAGGACTGGTGCTTGGCTTTAGCTGAATCTGACAGCTCAGCAGACATCTCGCTTGACAAGAAGCCACAGAAGACCAAGAGACCAATAAGAAGAAACCTTCGCCTATCCACCTTGTGTCAGTTCTCTCCGGTATTTAGAGCCCAGCTTGCAAAACACAATAAGGGCAGCTTAATAATAACAAGTAACTAGACCTAAAGACTAAAGTCTGACAAATGTGTGATACTATAACAGCCAAGTATACTCTGTTTTCTTTAATCCACCTTTAGAGATCATGCGATAGCAACTAGTTGCTTACTCTAACTTAAATCACATATCTGACATACAGTAACATTTATACCAGTAAGCTACAAGTGAAAGGGAGCGCTGGCTCTCTTAGCATATTATAATCTTTGGTATCACTGGCATTTCATGGCTGGGTTATTGTCAGGTTAGTCTGAGCAGTTCCTAAGAAACCCTGATCATAAAAATTTCTCTGAAATACCCACGTTCCTCGAGCTTGAAACAGCTCTTCCACAAAACATGAGCGCTAATTGGAGGCTAACTGGACCAGCTCTTGGTGTTTTGGTCTGGGACTGCAGTAGCTCCCTTGTTCTCTGCTGCAATGTGTTGATGCTCAAGGCTGTGTAAACATGTGTAGAATTCTGCTCAAACAGTGCAGTAAGGAAAGAGAAAAGTACTGTAAGTAAGATATGCCAAGTTAAGCAGAGGGTGAGCAGTATATAAATAGGCACAATTTCTGTTTGGTACTTTCTGATGGAACCAGCACACAAAGGCCGAAGCAGTTTGTTCAGGAAAACAACCGCTTGGAGCTACAACAAAGCTGGCACTTCCTGAACATTCATCCTTCTTTAAACTGTAAACAAAGCTGTAGCCACAAACAGCATTTACATCTGCACCTGGTGCCCCTGTCAGCTGAAGCTTTGGTGACAGACAACACTGTACTCTGTCAACAAAAATGTATTGCTCAAAGCTTTTATATA
>VUQH01032264.1:0-21636 GCA_015106775.1 Etroplus canarensis
CGTCTGCAGTGATGCGGACGTTGTACCGATCTGTCGTGGTGAAGAGGGAGTTGAGCTCCAAGGCAAAGCTTTCGATTTACCGGTCTATCTACGTTCCTACCCTCATCTATGGTCATGAACTTTGGGTAATGACCGAAAGAATGAGATCGCGAATACAAGCAGCTGAAATGAGCTTTCGCCGCAGGGTTGCTGGGCTCACTCTTAGAAATAGGGTGAGGAACTCAGTCATCCGGGAGGGGCTCAGAGTAGAGCCGCTGCTCCTCCACATCGAAAGGAGCCAGTTGAGGTGGTTCGGGCATCTGATCAGGATGCCCCCTGGACGCCTCCCATTGGAGGCGTTTCGGGCATGTCCCTCTGGGAGGAGACCCCGGGGAAGACCCAGGACATGCTGGAGAGACTATGTCTCCCAGCTGGCCTGGGAGCGCCTGGGTGCCCCCCCTGAAGAGTTGGAGGAGGTAGCTGGGGACAGGAAAGTCTGGGCTTCTCTGCTCGAACTGCTGCCCCCGCGACCCGGACCCCCGGAAAAGCGGTAGACGACGAGACGAGACGAGACAAATTGAACGTTTTAGTATTATAATAATAAAATCAACTTTTTTTTTTTTTTTTAGGTCACCTATGAAATCTATACATATTCTTAAATTTTTCAGTTAATTTGACCAAAGTGACAAAGACTAAAACTAAGGCCATTTCCTGTATATTTTGATTTTCATTAGTTTTATCAGCACAAAATATGATTTTAGTTGGGTTTTAATTCTTGTCAAAAAGGTTCAGTTTTCATTTTTCTCAGTTAACCATTATTTTCCTCACCTGGTTTTAGGTTCAAGTCTAGTTTTAGTTACCTAGAATGACCTTGGTGAACTCAAAGAGCAGAATCAGCCAGGCAGAGTTATTTTAGCTTAGTTTATTATTCACATTTAAAACATTTTCATGGCAGCACATTCTTCCACCTATACAGGTGAGACATCCTGTCCCGCAGAAAAAACATCTCAAAATCCATTTTGAAAAACAAAAGGGAAAAAAAAACAAATCCTCAGGTCATAAATTGTTTACGTAATTTAGTGATAAAAACAGACCAAAAAAATGCCATATGGAGAAAGCTTGAAAAGCAGCATTTAAAACTTTGGGGGAAAAGAAGTGCCTCCTGATAACACAGAAGTGTCATGTGTTCGCTTTTTCAGTGTGAGCTGTAGCAGAGCGGGAACCTGCTTCACCTTTGGATCAATCTCTATCAGCGTTAGAGGAGCCAGAGAGCCAGAGAACAGCGGCTGCGGTCCTTTCAGTTCACTAAGCCTGATGGAGGCTTAAAAATCAAACTGGAGCGAGGGATAGAGATACTGAAAGAGAGAGAGAGAAGTTGGCAAGCGAGAGGAGGGGGGATTTAAAACATTCAAACCAGAGGAGTTGTTGTGTTTCCTAGCCTGCATGTGTTAACTACCTGCTTGTCAGTGAGTCGTCTTCTTGCTACACAGAGTGCAGGCGCTGTTTCTATACACGAGCATACACTGCATATACGTGATCCATGTGTACTGCGGTGTGTACGCACCAACAAAAATAGAACTGCGTGTGGCTTGCAGGGATTGTTGAGTCTCCGCAGAGCCTGCTGTGTTGTTGGGAATATAAATATAAATACCAACATGTTTCCGCAGAGGCTTCCACAGAATCTGTGCACAACAGATGTCTGGGTAAACCGTTGCCCGAAAACCACAGCAATTCTCTCTGAGCACGTGTGGTTCGACTCAAAGTGTAGGAAAACTGGACTGACATTCTCTTTTAATCCCTCCCTCTCTTCATTTCATTCATCAGCTCCTCTAATCATCTGTGCTGGAGAAAGACACACGTCAACAAAAGGAAAAGAAGGCATAAAACCAGGAGATAAAAACATCCAAAATGGAAAAACCCCCAACTTGTGTAAACAAAACCCTTTGCAGCGGCATCTTAACCACCTGTTCAATGACATCGCCCACATCCTCAGCAGATGTCTGATGTTAGCATGAAGTTCAGTCCAGAAGCTGGTTACCATAAGAACAAATAGTCCTTGCTTTCTTCCTGTCTGCGCTTGTGTGTGTGTACGCGCACCGTCACTGGTACTGGAGGTAGTTCTTTAGTGTCTGCGGCAATGGGAGTGCGTCGATGTGATGGATGCGCTCTCTACCCAGAGCCAGTCGAGCTACTCGTCTGCACAGGTCCATGAGGGGGAGGGGCTCGGCTGTTAAGATATAAGAGAGGAGAGACGCAGGTTAGAATCCAAAACGAGTACAAGTTCAAAAGGCCCTTTGAGTCTGTTATCAGGCATGGAATACAAAGCATACCCTTATTATCATATTTTTTATCATCATTTATTCATGTTTACATTCATTTTTAAATTTTGGAAATATTTAGTAACAGAGAAAGAGGTGAGTTACAATACTAAGAAAAACTAAATGAGTCCTATTCTGCTGTCCCTCATCCATCCACAGGCCACTTCATTAGGTACACCTATTAAATTAATGCAAATATCTAATCACAGGGCAGCAACTCAATGTATTTGGACATGTAGGCATGGTCAAGGCAGTCTGCTGAAGCTCAAACTGAGCATCAGAATGAGGAAGAAAGATTTAAGTGACTGAATGTGGCATGGTTGTTTGTGCCAGATGGGCTGCACTGAGTACTTCACAAATTGCCAATCTACTGGGATTTTCCCTATACCAACATATCTAGAGTTTATTGTTGTGAAAAAGAGAAAATATCCAGTGAGCTGCTGAAAATGCCTCATTGATGCCAGAGGTCAGAGGAGAATGGCCAGACCGCTTGGAGCCGACAGAAGGCAACGATAACTCTAATAAATCACTCATTGCAACCAAGGCAAGCAGAAGAGCATCTCCGAATGCACACGTCGAACCTTGAAGTTGATGGGCTAAAGCAGCAGAAGACCACACTAGGTGTCACTCCTGTCAGCTAAGAACAGGAAAATGTGGCTACAACTTGCACAGGCTCACCAAAATTAAACAATAAGACTGAAAAGATGTCTGGCCTGATGGGTATCGATTTCTGTTGCCACAGAATTAGAATTTGTCGTCAACACCATGAAAGCATGGATCCATCCTGCCTTGTATCAAAAGTTCAGGCTGGTGGTGGTCACGGTGTAGTGTGTCGGGGGTATTTTCTCAGCACATTTTTTGGCCCTTTAGTACCAACTGAGCATCACTTAAATGCCAAAGCCTACCTGAGTATTGTTGCTGACGTGTCCATCCCCTTATGAACGCAGTGCTCTCACCTTCTCATGGCTGCTTCCATCCATGTAACAAAGCTCAAACCATCAAACTGATTTCTTTAGAGTTCACTGTATTAAAACTGCCTCAACAAATCACCAGCTCTCATTCTAATCAAGCACCTTTGAGTTGTGGTGGAATGGGAGATTCACATCATGGATGTGCAGCTGATAAATCTGCAGCAACTGTGCAATGAATCCATGTCAGTATGGATCAAAATCTGAAAAATGTTTCCACCACCTCACTGAATCTATACCATGAAGAATTAAGGCAGTTCTGAAGGCAAAGGGAGTCAAACCAGTGACACATTAACATCTGCTTCATCCTTTCATGTTATTACAGAGCAACTTCTGCTGCCTGTTTTATATCCGACAGTTAATAGGCACTCAATATCAGGATGTCAAAGACCGTTTGCTCACATGCTGTGCTGAATTTTGGCTTCACTTGAATGAGACTTTGTTAGATTATTACAGCTAACAGCAGAACATGAGGAAAACTGTATTTAAAGGACCAGCTGTGTGCAAAAGACAGTAATTAAGAAAGATTCATGAGTGTATGACTGCAGTTCTGACTTGTGACCAGAGGTGTCATTCAGCTCTATCGATAATGCTAGATCTAGGTCTGTCTGTGGAGGGGGGCGGGTACTCTCGTGGCTACTTTAACTGCGTTGCCACCCACCCACAAACACACACGCGCAGGTGGAAAGAAGAGCAGATGTTAACAACTTTGAAATAATATTATAAAATACACGCATGCCATCACTTCTAATGCAATGTGCCAGAAGAACATGCCAACTTCCTTCCCACCAGTTTAAGAGGCAAGTGATGTCTGTGCATGTCAGACCGACAAGACTCTTAGCTGCTGCCCCTATACGGATGTCAAACTCCTCCACCTGGAAGCACCATCTGGTGGAGCAGAATTCCTGCTGCTTCAAGTCCACTAAAACACTGTGTGAAGGACATGAGGAGAGACTTACACCTGCTTGAAAACACACTTACACACACCCTAGTTGACTGGGTAAATATTTAAGAGAAAGTGGTTTCTGTGACCTGACCTGCAAGGTCTATTTCACCGTTACAGGCAACCTAAACACAGCGCGCGCGCGCACACACACACACACACACACCCCTTATACTAGAAAAGGCAGATGTTTTTGCAGTAAGGATGTCTACTGGGGAAAACTGTTCTACCAATCAATTACAGTATGAAAGCCATTAGAGAGCGCTTTTGCATCTGTTCAGTCAGCTCTTTTTCTTGAGGGGCATACACTTAACTAGTTGAAACATTTTAAAAAGGGATACAGCACCCCTAAAGAGTGTCTCCACCAGCTAGAGCAGATTCTAGTCTGTGACTGCTGAGGCAGTCCACGACACACCTGATGACTGGTCAGGACAACGCTGGAAATATGTGACGATATCTGCAGTTCTCCCCATCCTGTTTGAGAAAGTGTTTTACAATAAAAAAAGGAAGGGTTACTGTGCACCAACATGCTAGAGAGCTTTTTGAAGTGTTGCATTCCGCAGTAACTCTTAAAGGGCAAAATCAAAACTAGGATTAGTACATAAATTAATCATCCATCCATTCATCCATCTCTTGCCACTTCAGCCACCTCCTCCAGCTCTTCTGGAGGGACACTGGGGCATTCCCAAGCCAGCTGAGTGACAACCTCTCCAGCATGGGTCTGCCCCAGGGCTCTTCTCCCAGTTGGACATTCCTGAAGCACCTCACCTCAGAGGTGTCCAGGAGGCATCCTAGTCAGATGCCCCAACCACCTCCTCTGGCCATTTTCACTGTAGAGGAGTAGCTGCTCTACTCTGAACCCTTCCTGAATCACGGAGTTCCTCACCCTAGCTCTAAGGGAAATATGCTTCGGAGGGAGCTCATTTGTCACCGTTGTATCTGCCATCATAGTCTTTCATTTTTCAATTAGTGAGAGCTAGAAAGCAGATCAAACAGTAAAAATTGACATGTTTGCTTTCACAATCAGCTCTCTCTTCACCACAATGGACTATTACACCATATGGTGACTCAGTGGTTTTCCCTGCTGCATCACTGCAAGACGGTCCTGGGTTCAAACCCAAGTCGGGGCCTTTGTGTAGATAATTGGATAATCTTTTACAGGGCTCCCTCTGGGGGCTCTGTTTTCTCCTGCTGTGTGATGAGGAGGGAATGTGGTGGTTTTTGACACATTCTCTTCTGTTGGCAATAGTGAAGGCATAATGGCATTTGTCATTTGCAAATACTAAACATTAAAAGGGAAAAAAAATTGAGGACAACATCGGGAAATGACTGGTTCTTAATTAAGACGAGCATCTCTGTACTAAAACACTCAATCACAATTGTAGCAGAAATTGATAATAATAAAATCCATAATATTGTTGCTCAAGGAAGAAAAACAAGACTCTGGCTTTAGAGCAGGGTCGCTGAAGCTCAGGAGGTGAAGTGGGTACTCCTCTAAATGGAAGGTTGGCAGTTCGATCCCCAGCCGCTTCTGTCTACATGCTCAAGTGTTCTTGAGCAAGACAATGAACCCCAAATTGCTCCAGATGCAACCATTGGGGCGTGAATGTGTGTGATGATTAAATGCGCTGAAAGGCGTAGAATAAAGAGCTGTGTATGACTGGATGAATGAAGCCTGTAGTAAAAAGTGTTTTTGAGTTCTCAGAGCAGAAAAGTGCCAGTCCATTTAGAGTCTGACACTTTCAGTGGGTGCAAAACTGATTACCACAAACTGAACCTCTCCTTCCAAATCTATATGAAGTAAACACACAAGTTCTGATTTTTGCTCCATCAAAGCATTCTCCAACTCCTTAAAGTTGGATGAGTTCAATTGCTGTACAGCAATTTTTACGTCATACCATAGATTCTCATTTGGATTGAGGTCTGGGCTTTGACTAGGCCATTCCAACACATTAACATGTTTCCCAGTCCCTACCGTTTGAAAAACACCCCCCAACATGATGTGGCCACCACCATGTTTCACTGTGTGGATGGTGTTCTTAGGGTGTTGGGTTGAAGCCAGAGCATTGGCCAAAAAGTTTAATTTTAGTCTCATCTGACCAGAGGATCTTCTATATATTCAGGGAGTCTCCCACAGGCCTTTTGGTGAACTCTAAATGTACTTCTTGTGTTTTTCTGTAAGCAACGTTTTTTTTTTTTCTGGCCACACTTCCAGGCCTTATTTAACCAATTATGTAGTGATGGGCAGGTGAAGCTTCATGAAGCTTTGAGGCTTTCCCTCTAATTGTGCCGAGAAAGATTCAAAGCTTCAAAGTTTCAGTCTAACTAAGAACAGTGACATCTGGTGGCCAACTGAAGCCATAGCCACCTCTCAAGAGCACAACTGAAGCTCTGACACTGTGTCAATCCCATGTCAGTAATAAAAGTTCAGAAAAGACTGGTCATTTTAATCTGCTAATGTTATATTAATTAATGATTACATCATCATTACACATTCAAATTAATTATGTCTGTCATTAGAAGACAGTTGTCAAAGTAAACAAAACCTTCATATGCAGACACACTGACCTACACTCTAAAAACACTGCAGATTAAACTAAAGAATAACTAAATGACAGAATATGAAGGTAAAATGTTGACTCAGGTTCAATTAGAAAGCTTAATTTAAAAACTAGACTAAAAGTCTCTACATAAAGCAAGAGCAGAGATCCTTCCTGCTGCAGCTTTGTGACCAATTCTGGTGTTTGGATGCACACAAACATCTTGTTAGTGTTTTTAAAGAAAACCTTTAAAGATAAAGGTTTCAGTCATTTGGGGACTTGTGGGGTCCATCAGGAATGTTTATTCACAGAAACAAGGTGACAAAGGTTTTGTTCTTCACAGGTTTTTATTCAGAAATATTTTCTCCACTGTTGCAGGCTTCAGTCTGCTACTCTCCTGGCTCACCAGCTCCCTAGTTTTTAGAAAATGTTTTATATATAAGGTTTTACGTGCTGCCCAGTATTTCAGGGGGTCCTCTGATTAATGATTGAATAAAACAACTGAAGTTTCAGCAGCACTCAACATATAAAACCTCTGGATCTCCTCAATCAAAACTGCCAAAAATCACCAAACTCACTAACACAATGCAAAGCTCTCTCTCCTCACAACCCAACATTGTTGAAGAATAATGATCCACCTTATAATACTTTGTTTAGCACCAACCTGCCTACAGCTCTCAAACTATGAAATGCTCTGAACCAACGAAACGCGCGGAACCAACGAAATGCAATGAAACGCACGGAACCAAAGAAAAGCTTCAAAACATTTTGAACCAACAAAACACTAAGTGAACCTGCGGTGACTTCCGAAGCTTCAAACGTCATCAGTCATGTGACCGTGGTATCTTGATACACGCTCCAAACCATTGTTTCTAATCACTCTGATTCAGGAAGAGTGACAAGCGCTGAAGTCTCTGTATCATTTGTCCATCATTACAATTACGTGACTTCTGAAGGCAATTTGTAGCACCAGATCTTATTGAGGGGCTTCATAGCAAAAAGGGTGATGACATATGCATGCATTAATTTTTTTTTTGCATTATTCATTAGATATTTTCAAAATGTTTTTCATTTCACTTCACCAATTTAGACTATTGTAAAATTTTTGCTTGAAACGCTTTGAATTACAGGTTGCAATGCAAAAACTCCAAAGGGGCGAATACTTTTGCAAGCCACTGTAGTTGGACAAGCGCTCATAGAACGGAAACAGATGGAGCTCATCAAGAGACCTCAAGCATTCCTCTGGGCATGAACTGCTGCCCCTGTGGCTACATGACCGCTGAATGGTGATAGCAGCTGAAGGGAAACGGGAGCTCGTCTGAGGCAAAAGCTGGACGAGAATCAGATCAACAGTGACTCTGCACACATCAAAATTCTAATTAAAAGCAGACATCATCACTTAATGTCTCCGTTACAATCAAAACTGATGGGCTTTCTGTCTTCATGCTTGTCATGTTATTTATAAACGATGGTGAACATCTCACCAAATGCCCCTTTGCTGCGGTTTACTAAGTGACTTTTTAAAACAGCAGTGAGGGGAAGTGATGAAATCCAGCAGTTGAACGGGCGTAAAGAAACGGAGTAGAGCTCTCTAGATTTATCCGACTGCCATGTGCTTAATGAGAAGTCTTTGTTTGAGTGCTTCAGGGACATATGGTAGAGTGTGGTTTTATTTGTAGCCACATCAACAAACCCAAATACCCAGAGACGAGCTGAATGAACTCAGACTTAATGTAGACAATGTGCAGTGATGTGTGCAATGAAACTGTACAGCCGATAATCCTTCACCGTAGTGAGTGAAATACTTGGCAGGACAATCACATCAGATCCCCCCCCCCAATCTTATTAGCCTCTGTCTGCAAAGGCAAGTCCATTCTTTAGCACAGCAGCTTAGCAGATTAGAAACTAAGACTCTGCTACACAAACTGGCAGTACAACTACATCTCCACTCAGCCTGGAGCTTGTGAGCAGCTGAACTTTGCTCTCGAGAACAAGCGACCCCGGGATCACACTCGTGGTGCACATGGAGCCTCTGTGGTACAAATTGAATCTGACTGCACCAGCCAATCAGACTACCATCACTAGCCTTAGCATATATGGACAGTTTCCATAGTAACTAGCTCCTCACACCACCACTGTGTGACGTCACTGCACCGGGAGGGTAATGTCACAGATGCAAATATGTAACACATACTGCATTGTGTCTGGATTTCTGAGTGCTGTCTGTATTGCTGCCAAAGTAAAAGTGACCCAAATCCCGCTGTTTAACCTTCAATGGAACAAGCAGCTCTGATGGCAAAGATTTTGTTTTAGTACACAAGTAGTCTTACAACTGGAGACTTCCAAAACAGAGACAGCCGCACAATCCAAAATTACAAACAAAACAACGCGCGATTGGGACTGTTTGAAGTGTGTTCCTTTAATTTCCCCATTTCTTTATTAACAAAGGTGAGTACATTCAACGCAAGTTTATTTCCACTCACATCTATATAACACTTGTTTTCTCCTACCGAGTCACTAGATATCCCTGTATCAGCAACAAGAGCAAAACAAAAGTGAAAAAGTCATTAAGAGTACAATGCTTTCATTAAGAGTGAAAACCCTACTACTTGCAGTATTTCACCCACAGACAGCAGCATTACTCTCTGACAGCGCTCTCCTGAGAGATGTGGGGATTCTACAAACTTGCTGGAAGACAGCCAACTGCTGCCGGCATAAGCTGGTCTCCATGGTAAGGGTTGCCTGGGGCGACAAGTGGTCCTGTCAGACACTGATGATGAGCACCAACAGGAGGCATGCGCTGTCCATCAACTGGAAGACTCGACTCTCACTGATAAGTGATCTAAGTTGGGGTTACAAAGCAGTTTCAAGTCAAATGTGAAACTGCTGTGATTAAACCTGCCTGAACTTCACAATACTGAAATATCACATCCAATAGATCTGGTGTGCAGACATTTGACACACTGGAGCTCATTTGGGATTATCAAAAATCAAAGTCATAAGATGTTAGTGCCATTACATTTTTTGAAACAATGTTCGAGTGCTTGTGAAAAACCTCCCTGTTAAACAGCCTCAATTGTTAGTTCATATACATGTATACATTTGTACATGTGTCCCATTGCTCATTAACCAAATATCTAATCAGCCAATCACATGGCAGCAACTCAAGCTTGTAGACACAATCAAGAAGAGATGCTGAAGTTCTAACAGAGTATCAGAATGTGGAAGAAAGGCGATTTAAGTGATGCTGAATGTGGTATTGTTATTGGTGCCAGATGAGCTGGTCTGAGTATTTCAGAAACTGATGATCTAATGAGATTTTCCTCACACAACAATCTTTAGGGTTTACAGAGAAGGGTCTGAAAAAGAAAACGTCTAGTGAGAGGCAGTCCTCCATGCTAAAATGCCTTGCTGAGGCCAGAGGTCAGAGGAGAATGACCAGATCGCATTGAGCTGATAACATGGCAACAGCAACTCAAATATCTACTCCAAGGTAAAGCTGAAGAGCATCTCTGAACACACAACACACAGAACCTTGAAGCAGATGGGCGACAGCAGCAGAAGACCACACTGGGTGAAACTCCTGTCCGCTAAGAGCAGGAAGCTGTGGCTACGATTCGCACAGGCTCACCAAAATTGGATAACAGAAGACTGATAAATGTTGCCTGGTCTGAGGAGACTAAAATTTCTGCTGTGACATTCCGACAGTAGGGTCAGAATTTGGTGTAAATATGAAAGCATGGCTCCATCCTGCCTTGTGTCAATGGTTCACACTGGTGGTGGTGTAATGCCGTGGGGGGAGATGCTTTACTGACACACTTGTGGCCGCATGGCATCAACTAAGCATTGTTAAAATCCCAGTGCCTACCACAGCATTGTTGCCCATGATGTCCAAGCCTTGATGACCAGTGTACCCATCTCCTGATGGCTGCTTCAGGCAGAATAATGCGCTCAAAATCACAAAGCTCAAATCATTTCAAACTGGTTTCTTCAACATAAAGAGTTCACTGCACTCAAACGGCCTCCACCATCACCAGATCTCAATCAAGTAGAGCACCTTTGGGATGTGGTGGAACGGGAGATTCACATCATGGATGTGCAGCTGATAAATCTGCAGCAACTGTGCGATGCTATCATATCAATATGGACAAAAATCTCAGGAATGTTTCCAGCACCTTGCTGACTCTAAGAATTAAGGTATTTCTGAAGGCAAAATCGGGTCCAATCCCAAAATTAGGAAAGTGAGTGCATATTGATTTTGGAAAATTTACTGATACTTAAACATAGAGAGACATCAGAATATATTCATAGAAGCATTATATTATCAAATTCTGTGGTACACAAAGCATCTTTTTGAGTAAAGGAGACTGTTTCTGTCCAGGGTCATTAACTGCCATCTTACTATAGGTACCAACAACTGCATAGTGGCTGCCCCAAGTAATAAATTTGGGGTTTCAGAACTTCTTTAGTACAGTGATTAATCAAAGCTTCACCCAACAAGTGATGACAACTCATATTTACCTGTATGTGCTGTGATATCAAAATGGTCAGAGACAAAATAAGAATCAGCACCCACTGAACAAATATCCAGGTAGCCAAATATTTGGGTATAGCCTTAGTGTGGATTAGAATCTCACACAATCCCACTTTAAAACCATCAGTAGGCTAACTTTTTTCCATCAGTTGGGGAAACAGCTATTCTACATGTCAGAATTAAATACAGAAAGGGGTTTTACTCAGCTTTCTGAGAAGTCCTTTTAAACAAAATACTGACATATTCTCCCCCAGGCACTCCAGCCTAAAAATACAGAGATGTGACTGTTGGTCCAGCCTATAGCAGCAGGCATGTCATATTTCACATGGTAACCCTGACTGCGGGAAAGGTTTAATAAAGAATCCATGCCAATTACTTGGAAGCATCTCAGTCAGTTGAAAAGCGGGGCTCTTCACAAAAATCATCTTTCCTCCTGCTTCCACTCTGTCACGTAACTGTCCAAGTGTGTACGCTCCCTTTCACCTCCAGCACTCATGTCTTTTTTGTAATGGCTGGAGACTAGACTCTGACAGATTTATGGCACACTAAAGAGGAGATGGAGTGTGGGAAAGCGTGGTTAAGAACGACTGAGCGCCTGATGCACTACTTGGACTACAGAGGCCCGCAGGCTGGCAGGCACCCACACTTACCTAACACTTAAACGAGAACAAAGTGGAGGAAAGAGCGGTAAGATTTGGGATGACTGTGCGTCAGCGTGTCTGGCCTCACTCAGGTGAGATGGCTTGTAGGTAACTGGTAATGGTTCCCTCCACTTTCACATCTGCGGCCCACAAAATTTATCACAGACATCAGCTCACTATAAGAGACGGCCCAATTATGTCTTACTTTAAAATTAGGGCTTAGGCAGGTCTTTTTGTTCCAATTTAGTGATTCTTGAACTCCACCCACTTCTCTCTGCCTTCCTTCAGTATGACAGATGTACTGAGGTAACAGACGCCCAACTATGCTTATCCAATACATTAGCATAAAACTGTTGGGGCTGTCAGACCTAGTTTTAAAATGACTGGTGTATGTGTCTACATTAATAGCCCTTAAGGTACGGAAACTGTTCCAATCCCAAAATATTTGCTGATGGGTCCAAGAGAGGGAAAAAGAGGAGGAGATACACATTCAAGAACGGACATAATCAGATGGTCTGAGTGGGAGATTAAAAAAAGACAAAGAAAACTGGGGCACAACAGGAAAGATGCAAACAGCTGCTCTACACCTAATTGGAAACGCGGGTATCCAAATTGAACCGTTCACTCAGAGCGGAAACCAACTGCTCACTGAACTAGTCAGATATCGTTAGTGGAAGAAATTCGTATTGGCTTCTGGCTTCCTAATACCTCACGCCATTAAACTAGTGAGTTTCAAACAGAAGCATCGACTGCCATCAATTTGTAGTTTTCTGTCTCTGCCTAGGAAATGGAAGCAGAGTGTGACGACATTAATAAGTGAACCACTGAAATTAACCAATTAAACACCACACAGCACAAAAACAGGCAAGCACACAAGGTTTAGATGATTTCTTTCCTGGGGTTCACCAAGTTCTTACAGGAAAATGAGTTTTGAAATGTTCATGTAAAATTAAAATTTAATATTCATCCGTTTCACAGTTTCACTCTCCATTTTCATGCCTGACCACCCACAAGTGATTTCTTCCCTTTTTATTCATTTTTAAGGGCGTTAGTCAGGGTGAGATCACCAGGGGAGATGGTGGGAATTCCCCCCCACTGGTCTACATGTCTCTGATGTAGTAAGTACCTTCAGCTACTCCCTTATATTTTCCCCAAGGGGTGGGTTAATAAGCACTGGTAATTTGGCAGAGGTTTTACGCCAGATGTCCTTCCTGACACAACCCTCCATGGAGTGAGGGAAATTAACCAGAGACCTTTCATTTGTAAGGTGAATGTGCACTATGGGGACACCGTCTCTGATATACCATTTTTGCCAAAAGGCCTGCGGGAAACTCCATAAACTACATGGAAAACACTGTCTGGCACCAACCCAACACCTCTCATCCCCCTAACAACAACATCCCCACAGTGAAGCATGGTGGTGTCAGCATCATGCTGTGGACATGTTTTATGATTTGTAGGGAATAAAAAGGAATGATGAATGCTTGAGGAAAATTTCTTTCAGTCCTCCAGGGATTTTGGACTGGGATGGAGGTTCACCTTCCAGCAGGACAATGACCCCAAGCAGACTGCTACAGCAACACTAGAGTGGTTTAAGGGGAAATGTGTTAATGTGTTGGACTGGGCCAGTCAAAGCCCAGACCTCAATCCAACTGAGAATCTGTGGCATGACTTAAAGATGGCTGTAGAGCAGCGGAACCAATCGAACTTCAAGGAGTTGAAACAGTTTTGCTTTGAAAAAATGAAGTCTACTGTACCTCCCACTGTACAACAGACTATAGAAGAAACTGAGCCGTTTACCCAGTACATCATGCGTGGTCTAACCACTGTCACTAATAAAAACCAAATGCATGCTGCAACAGCAGTAGTGTGGAAACTCTGTGGTTCATAATACAGAAAATTACACCAGCCACACAACAGCAAAAAGAGAACTGTCTTTCATCTTATTATTCCACTGTTCTGCTGTAGTACAGTCACATTATCGCACAAACACTGATCATGAGCCCAAAACTCAGGTTTCCTTTACTTCAAGATACTTTGAACAATCAAAACGGCTGGATGAAAATGGAGACCAGTTTTAGCCCAACATGTCCAACTGTTACATTGTCTCCATATGAGAGAGAGAAACATTTTGTTCAACCACAACACGTCCTTTTATAACAAGCACAACACCATCACTTTCCATCCAAACTAAGTGCAAGTCTGTAGATGAGCTAAACCTTAATTTATGCAAGGTATTAAGTTACAGCCTGCATCTGTGCTGTGAATATTGCTAACAGTGTTGAACAGCAGACAGGAAGGAAGAAGCGATCTTATTTGCATAGGGCAACCCTTGGCCAACAAGCTGCAGAAAAAGCTGCCTGGTCAACAATTAACCACCAACCTATGCACTAAAAAGTCAGCTAAACTGTTTCCACAGCAACCCACCAACACAATGGGGTGTGTAAACAGTGAAAGAAAGGATCAGCATTGAAAGGAGGAGGGGAGAAAGAAGATGAAACAGGAAGGAGGAGATGAAACACAATGAGAGCTGGAGGCAAATACGGCTCATTTACAAAAAGCAGAGGGCATGCACGGCAGTAGCATGAATGAACCCCTTCCTCTTTTCTGGTGTAAATGTGTTCAGCTCAGCTTGTTGCCATTACACTGACCACTGTGGTGTCGTGAGGCCTGGTGTGATGAAAACAGAAAAGGCTTTCCATGGCTAGAAAGACAATGACAAAAATCCACCAACACCATTGTTTTGTGCTTAAAGATGATAGTAAGTCCCAGGTAAAAACCACAACTCAGTAGGTTTGGCTTTCAAGTGTCTCTGGGACTGAGGGCCAAATGAGTTTAGTGTTGAGTGAAAGGCTGTGAGGATGAGGAAACTGCATTAATGCGAGGCATTAAGAGACAATACAGACAAGAGAAAGGTATAAGGATACTCATCTTTCCTCACTTCCCAGGGAGAGAGATGGAGAATAAAGGAGTCTAAGAAGGGGGGAGGAGGAGGAGGGGAAGAAAGGAATGAAAGGACTACAAGACACATGAAAAACCAAGAATCGAGGAAGTGAACAATAAGTGAATCCTCTGTGAGAGCTGGGAATAAGGGAGCAGTGCCATCTCCAAGCATACATATTGATGCTTCTATTCTTCTTGACATCACAGAGTGCCTTATGCCTAATATCATACACTGATCTCTCATGCGCATTCTGTCGCAATGCAAGTTCTTCTGAACATTTCTGACTTCCAAACTCAACCGACATCTATACACACAATACACTAGACAGACAAATGTAAAGAGAATATGACTGTTGATTTATGGCTCAGCAGTGGATCAGTTGGAATGTTTAGAATGAAGCAAAATGGAATAAAACTTAACACAATAAGTCATTTTCATTACCAAACCCCCCTGTATAGTCACTTACATGCTGCACAGACACATTTCAGTTCTGATTTATATCCTAAATGTGACTAAGCCAGTGTTTTCCCCACACAAAATTAGTTTGGGCAATGATCTTGAAGCCTTCCCAAGTATACCCTGAAATTTCCTTTTTGCATTTTCCATTTTCATACAGCTGAACAACAACTTCCAAAAGCAACATAGTACTGTTTGGAAGTTCAGCCGCTGATGACCAGGCAGCCTGAGACCTTCTGCAGCTGGAGACTGTGGTCCTTGAAGTGCTCTGGAGACCCAGTTTAACATGACCCTGCAGCAGGTGGTGAACTGCCTTATGTGCTGCAAAACTGAGCAGAACCAAGGACCACCAGCTGCAGATGGTAATCTATGCACAGGATGAGACAATCCTGAGGCAGGCAGCTGCTGATAACTTTTTCTTATCACGAAGTAGCTGACAAATTATGTGCAGAAGAGCACCCAACAAATAGTATAGTTTAGTATGCTTGAAATTCCCGTCAAGCACTCACACACTTAGACCAACCACCAAGAGTGTACACTACATGGACAAAGGTTTGGGCCATCTACACCTAACATCTGCCAGAGCTTTTATGACATTCCATTCTAAATCCACAAGCATTAATATGGAGCTGGCCCCCCATGTTCCAGCTATAACAGCTTCCACTCTTCTGGGAAGGCTTTCTGGGCCCAAATGAACAATTGAGACAGCTGAGTCTATATCCTCAGGACGTTCTGTTCAATGTGACCCAACTCACCAGATTACACAAGCAAAAGGATGATACCAGCGGCTGACAGACTCACGCAAAAACAAATATCACCATATGTTGTGTAACAAAAGGGATTTATCAACTGGTCTGTGGCATGGAGAGACAAAAGAATCTTTTCAACCTTGTTAAGTTCTGGGTTGCTTTGCAACTGCTTTTTAAAGAAAATGTCAATCAGCACACAAAAAGCAAAATTTCCTCTGCACTGAGCAGAAACTCAGCAAGATGCCTCTTAAAAGTGGCAGATAATGCTGAGAATAAACTTTGCAGTTTTAAAAACCAGCTGTCCAAACACTTAAAAAGGTAAAGGGCTCTAGTTCAACATTAACACAGGATTGTGTATTAAAAGTTTAAACTAGTCAAATAAAAATTCCAAGTCTAATGCTTACATATATCCCATTAGTACAAAATTTTCAGCACTAACCAAATCCCACCCTAACTCCAACCTTCAGCTGCTCCCTTGCATTCTCCCCAAGGGGGTGGACAAACTGGATTAATCTGCATATGTAATCTGCAACAGGTTTTATGCTGGATGAATTCCTGATGCAACCCTCCACTTGTAAGGTAAATGTGTAACCTACTACACTACAAGGACACTAAAATCCTCATACTACTTCGGCCGCTCCCATTAGGGGCGCCACAGCAGATCATCTGGCTCCATCTCACCCTATACCTAGCCACCGCTTCCCTCAATCCTCACACTATGGTGGGGACTTTTTAAAATACATAGCCAACAAGTGTGTGACAGATGTACAGTACTTTTGTGTTCAGAGCCACCCTCAATCTGAAGCTTCTCACTATGTAAGGCCAGAAGCTTAGCTCAAAGGCACACTGGGAAATCCTACAGATCTCCTCCCCAACTGTCTGCTGTCCGCCAGCATGGATACATACACATGGCTCACAGCCATGGACACGGCGTCCGTGCCACAGTGTCGGCTAGGGCCCCAGCCTGCTTTGAGTCTTTGTCTGACATGCAGGCAAGGGCTGGAGGGAAGACTGAGGGCTATTACGCAATCTGAGACGACTCCACTGGCTAGAATGACAGCACTAAACAAGAAAAGAGTGACAGGGCACAGAGAAATGTTGAGAAGGGCAAGCCAACATGGAAACTTTGGGACTCTCTTACATTAGAGCTGGATATAGCTCGTGTTTTGCTCTCTGTGTGAATAAGTTGGAGGACTGTGAGAGGGTGCTACAAAACAGGGACACAGTAGGAATAGTCCGTTTTAGTACAGAGACATCTCTCAGCTGCTTCCTATCAATAAACAAAGCAGCACTCCCTCCTATTGTGGGCTTTTTATAGATTACAAAATGCGCACTGAATTTTCAGCCTCCTCAAACTGTACATCCTGAGAGCCAACACAAGGTGGAAGTAACCTGGATATGATCCATACCATTACTACTTGTTCAATCCTCCATATTAGTCATGTATTAGAAGGTAAACACACAGTTTCAGTCACAGTAAGGATTGCAGCAGTTCTCAGGAGGGTTGGGAGTTTAAGTGAAGGCTGCCAAAATGACTCAGTAGCCTGAAACAGACTTCACATCTTTAAAACAACTGTGCTTTGTGTACAAGTAGGCACACATAAGCCTGGTCTGATGGCTGAATAGATATGTCTTTCCTAATACTGCTCTCTCTTCTGCCTCTCCCTCTTCGCTTTGTCACTGGACTGCAATATGTTACAGCTTAAATCACGCCCTTGGCCACTGCAGCCATGAGTTCCTCTAAATAGAAGACCATTCTGATTTTAATCCATAAACACTACATGCCAACAGTGTGAAAATCTGCCTAGCACATCCACCTCTCCACATTTCTGCAGTGACGCGAATGCAATCAGAAAATCTGAAACAAGGCACTGGTTGACTGTGCAGAGAGCTATGAGTTATCTGCTTTTCACGCAGTGAGCGTTATTACAGCTCCATACATATGAAACTCAAATCTGTGCGTGCATGTCGACTATAAATCAAGTTCAAGTTGGTATAAACACAACAGTGCATGACCATATCCTAAAAAGCTGCATAAGCTCCAATAACTGAAGACCATGCTAAACAGGGATTAAGCTGAAAAGTTAAGAGACACTTTGCCAATGCCTGTATCATCCAAGAAAGATGGCTCATTTTGGAAAGTGATGCTTTAAATGCATGCCATTTAACGTGCTTTGATAAATTTATACAGTACTAAAGCTATCAGCAAAGGGAAGAGCAGGTGTTGGAGATGAGTGAAGACCATCAAGAAAATCCAAAGAAATGATACGTTCCATCCATAACTCATGATGCTGATCTTTCCTTTCTATTCTTTCCCCTCACCCACCAATCAGTCACAACAGACGGCTACCCCTCCCCTGTTAAAAAGGAGTTCTTGCTTACACCTACAGTATTACTTGTTCAAAGGGGACTGACGTCTTAATGGGGTTCTCACTTCAAACCTTTAAGGTCGCTGCCTTACAATATAAAGAGCCTTGAGGTGACTGCAGTTGGGAACGAGTGCTACATTAAAAAAAAAAAACAAACAAAAAAAACCCTGAGTTGAACTAGACCTTTTGTGCCAATCAGTGAGACACATAATTTTCAGATACTAAAAGCTTACAGATGGCTTTTAATATTACATTGTCTTGTGTGGTGTGTGTGTGCAGTGTACTTACGATCTAGTCCGTTAACGTAGCGAATGGACACTTCACAGTGCCCCCACACAGCACTGACAATAGGATACAGTCTCTTGCCCTTTAGCCCCCGAAAAGCCACTCCTAGGTACTGTCCATCTACCATGAAGCTCAGCGTCCCCTCGTCCATATCTAGTATCACTGTCAGACAGTCTGGAAGCACAAAGGATTCCTCTGGCTCCAGAAAACATGGGTATGTGGGCGCTGATGTGGAAACAGGACGATTCTTTCCGTCATGGTAGAGTCTGTTCCGACCCAGGTCCCAACCCCAGGACTCGGAGTCTGAGCCCACTAGGGCTGTGTAGCCCACAGAGTGGAGAGGTGCTTCAGCCGTGCCCACCCCAACAACAGCGTGGGTACCTCTTTGTCTGGCGGGCCAGTGAATCCTCCATACGTGGAGGCCCCTGGTGTAGCCCACCTTTCCTCGAATACAGTCTGTGCTTTGTGCTACGGGGTGTCTGTGGAACGTGAGTTTGTCATCCTCCTTAACAAAGACATTGAGTGAGCGGTCATCTGGGTTCCAAGCATGCTGAAGTTGAATCTCCGGGCTGGCAGGGGGCATGTCCAGCAGTAAGTCCAGTCTGGGGGGCCGGCAGAAGTCAGGGCCCCGCAGTTCACGTCGAACAGGCCTGTATGAGGGCTCTCCGCGTACATCGACTGACTTGATGGTGCCAGAAATCTTTTGGCCCATGGCTGGGGGTCCAAGGGAGGAAGGGACAAAGGGGAAGGGAAATGGATGGACCAAGGGTGATAGTGAGGGGCCGGTAGGTCCTGACGTTACCTCATGAGCGCAATGGTAACAATGGTCCTGGTTGGAGCAGTACAGTCTTCAACCAGGGGAAACAACACTCCTGAAACATACAAAAAGGTAGATAAAATTAATGTAAAGAACTTAAAATTGAACATATGCCGTTCATTTCAAAATGATGCTTTAATTTTATAGGTGCAACTACTCAGTTCATCCAATGTCAGAAACAAGCCTTTAGCTTCTTTCTTTAAGCCAAAGTTCTCCTGAGAACAAAAAGGATTTTTAATCACCATGCCCAAATCAAGAAACAATTACCATGTTAATTATACAACTGGCCAGGAACCTAAACATAATAACCTTAAAAAGCTGATGCTTTCACATTGCATGCGTTAGGTTTGGTTAAATGACCACTTGATTGGATTTTTGCACGGGAAAAATAAACAATCTGAAACATCTGATCTTGTCACATATTGTTTCTTCTTTTGCAAACAAAGTTCAGTCACTGCTATCCAGCTGTTGCCAGCAGTTCACATCATGTTTTCACTAGATTTCTGCTGTGGCAGGTTGTTTTATCATTCAGCTGCCGTTCCAGAGAACCATCTGCTTTTGTGACACCAAGGTTATAGGGCAGAGCAAGTGCTGCTAAAGCGGCAGTCCAAGAGGGTGGAATTCAGTCTGCAGGAAGAGGGACTTAATGGTCTATTAGACCATTTTCCAGTGCAGAAACTAGTGGGCCACTTTAAAGTGTTGCCACCTTCCTCCTGGTTCTGTCGACTGCCCCGTAGGCCCTCTTTGATGAAAGTTTTCAGGAAAGAAGACTTTGATTTTGCAAGAAACACTTGTTTTATACAGATGTCAAACACAGAAACATGTTGTGACTGAAGCAGACATGAATAACAGCACCAGCTGCCAGCAAGAGGGGCAATGACAGGACTAATGACGAACTAACTTGTATTCAAGTCCAACATTCTTACAGTGAACTTCCCCCCCTTTACTTGCGTAGTAAAATGTCAAGCGCATTCAAGTCTCGCTATGCGTGTCCGTTTGCCACTTGATACCTTGGCAGTAATTCGCAGAGCCTGTACTAAAGTGAGTTTGCAACAGTCTAGACATGTGAGTTGTCTCCCTTTACACTGATGGCCTGGTTCACAGATCACTCTACCAACAGTCCTCTGGGGAAAAAGTTCAAACAACAAAAGTTACTGCAAAATGGTTTACAGCCTTTCTGGTCACAGAAGTTCTACGTGCAACCCTCTAATCACCAACAGAGAATGTAGGAGGATTTGCTGAAACTTGCTGCTGACTTCCTGTGAAGTCATACAGGATACACTCCTGCTTAGCCAATCTCTTCTTTATCAAGCAAACAAATGTGATGCAATTCATATTTTTGAAGCCATTAACAACATGTAACATGCCGAGCTTTCCCAGCAAGCAACCCAAAGGTCATGAGCTACTTCTAAACACAGGTGCAGAGTTTCCCGAATGACCACGCTGTTCCAAATCTGCAGCACTGAGACAACTCCATGTCTTCACTTTTTTTTCTGCGTGCCATCTCTCCAGTGTGTTTCACACCCCCCATAGTTTCTAAGGAAACGACTCTGCGTGATTCTTCCAGGGAAAGTACAGAATAATAAGCGAATAAGTGGTGCTGACCAAAGGAGACAGACGATGTTTGCGTAGAACAGACGGAAGGATCAAAACAAAATGACATTTAAATTTTTGTACAGTAAACCGCAGTTTAAGTTCTCTGCAAAGTAAAAGTCAAACAAACTACTTCAACTTGCTGATCTTTCGCAGCCATCGATTCTGAAATTTAAAAAGTCAACTGTCTCAAAATCATCCGATTTTTCATGTCAATGACTGTAGGGGATTTTTTAAAAACTTGTATGAATGTTATTCAAATAAAATGCAAATAAAGGGGGAGAGGGAAAACTGGAGTAGTGGGAGGCACAGACTCGTTAGCAACAGCGAGAAGGGTCAGTTAATGTCTTTGCCTTAAGTTTTCATTTTGAAATTTTATTTTCAATTCAGTTAGTTTCCAAAGGGGTTTCTTTCTGTTCTCTGAAAATCCTCAGCTTCTTTTTGTTTCAGTCTCAGCTTTTTTTTTTTTTGGGTTTTTTTTTTTTTTTAATAATTTGGGT
>VUQH01032265.1:0-10659 GCA_015106775.1 Etroplus canarensis
CTAACAATGTTGTTTTTTGGTTTTGTTTTTCCCCCTGACTCTAACAGAACATATATGTAAGTGATAACAGAGCAGATGGATATGCACATTCGGCTGGCATGGTGTTAGGACATGTGTGGGTGATCTGATTCAGCTCCATTGTCACACTCTGGGCTCCCCACCTACATCTCTATCATTTCATGTGACCCTCTCTCCTACGCTTCTCGGTTTCTTTTGTTCTCACTTTCACACCGTCTGGGTCTCTCCTTATACAATGATATTTGCTATACTTTTTGGATGGTTCACCCATTAAAAGAGTCCCACCACAATGTGAGGGTGTGTGAATGTGTGTCTGCATTATCTTCAATAAGACATGGTTCTGTGAGAGTCTGTACATCACCTGTTGCCATGGTAGTTAAATAGGCAGAGAAGGAAAGGGAGGAATGGAGGGAAACAGACAGGGAGGGGAAGGAAGGACAGGGAAATTAGATGATGAGAGCATGCTCAAAAATAAACTGAGGAGGGGAAGGACTGCAAATAAAAGGGGAAAATAGAGGAAATAGGAGATTCATACTTGTAACTAAGTCATTTGGTTGGACACTACAGATTGCCCTGAATGGCTGTTTGTCTTTGAAGATTGAAAGAGTCATCGTAAGTCCTAAAAATCTGTGACGTTTACAGTCAAAGCAGTGTAATCATGAAGAAGCATGGTGTAGTTGGGGCTCTCCACCCACAGAAATGAAACAGCCGTTGTTTGTTAATGTAAGGCATAGACCAAAGACAAACGGCAGCCTGGAAAACTCCACCCATAATTTTGTCTTTTTTAATCAGCTATGTCTGCCTTTGCTAGATGGCAATGAACAAAGATATAATTTCAAGTAATTTCAGACAGTAGCATTATTGATTAACAGTTCTCCTCTTAGACTAGATAACATTAACCCTTTCTACATCTGACTGGGTGTCTGCTCCTTATCTATCTTCTCATCTATTCTAGCAAGAGACTGAGTTTTATTTCCTAATTTATTTGGCTTCATGTTCAGAGTGATGGTATTTTTTTCATCCCAACCAGTCAGTACTAATTAACATCAGACCTACAGAAGTCAGTTTAGTTTAAAGAAAAGGAATTTTTCCCCAGAGGATTAATAAAGTATTATGATTCTGATTCTGATTCTGAAAAGAGGCAGCAGGGGGTTCAGAAAACTTCTACAGTGCTGAGATTTGGTGCTGGCAAGTTCCAAGAGTTTAGTGGTCTGGGCTGTCCTTTTTAATGGTATTGTCTGCACATTTTTGAGGCATAAATATGCATGTCAAAATTTAGGATGGGTAAATCTAAGCAGATGTACTATTTTAAGCTAGATATTGTGTAAATCATAGCTGTTTTTTTGTGCCTGAGAGAAGAAAGCTATGCTACATAGGAATTCTTATAGAGACAAAAGATATGTGAGAATGATGGAATTTCTAGATTTGTGAGCTTAAAAATGGATAGAAAAAGCAGAGATGCATGTTCATTAATTGTTCCAAGATATCTTGGAAGATAAATATTTTAGAAGCTTGACCAGTACATTTGGTTAAAATGTTGGTGGGTTGATTCAAAAGAAACCAAAGAAAGTATACCACTGGATTTAACACACAAAGAAGATGGAGGGGGTTTTTTGTTTTTGTTTTTTTTACTGTGGTTAAATAGTTTTTGTTGAACATATGATAAAAAGGAAAAAAGAGTAGGGGAAGTCAATGAATGCTGATGTTGGAAGAGTATAAAAGGAAAAGAAGAGGTGGAGGTGGACAAGTGCATGTCAGCATAATTGCAGGGAGGCAAGGAAAATAAGAGATGAATACAGGAGAAAGAAGATAGGAGGAGAGGAGGAGGGGAAGTGAACGTGAAGGAGAATGCCATTAACGGCTTTGTCTGGTCCTCCTGACCGAACGATGGATAGACATGGATAAACGAACAAATGAATGAAAGGAGGAGAGGGTGTGAGAGAACGCTGCCCCTTCTTTAACTGTCTTTTCAGAGATTAGGGAGGAGAGCATCACAGTGTCTGCAGTTCATCTATTCACGGCCAACGCCTGCGTCTCTCACAAGCACGTGAGAAGAGAGGAAGCAGGCACATAGCCAAAGAGAGAGTTTGTGTTATGGTGTGGATTTGCTTATGAACATATTCATCACGTGCATTTTTAGCAAACAGCTGTGAATGTTGCTTGATATTAAAGCTATCCAGTAAAAGTGGAGAATATAGAAACAGCAGTAAGAAAACAAATGGGAAAATAGTAGGTGAGCTGGTGCAAGGAGAGGAAGAGTCATGTTGTAATTGCTATGTGAGTGTGAACCGCAATAATGCACTTCTCTTACACCATGGAGCAAGAGAGACAATATAATTGGCTTTGATGTATGGAAGCATTGAAGGGGGATGATGTTAATAGTTTTGATTATGTTGAGGCAAAATGGAGGGATCAAGTGGCAGGAGAGAGGCAGATACAAATAGGAGCTTTTTAGTTTCTACATTAAGCAAGAGAGAGAGGTAGGATTTAGTTCTCATAGCTTAGTGGAGTGAGGATGTTGCAGGGATGTTATGTTTAAGATGGCTAATGGAAGTAGAGCTGATGTGGTCTGACAGCATTTTTGCTGCAGGGCCTGACCAGCTCATTTGAGAGTAAGTTATGTGTGAGACAGAGACTCCGAGAGAGCAAGGAAAAGAAACAGTGTGTGTGATGGTGATGTGTCCAGATGGGCTTTGGCAAGGTTTAGTAGGCAAAAGCTTGATTTTTTTTTTCTCTAAATTCCCTTTCATCTCTCAGAAAGAAGTGAAAGAAATGATACCTTCTATCCGTGCATTAAAAGATCAGCATTTAAATCCTTTTTAATTTACAGATTCAGCAGATTTAGGTTAGTTTATAGAGGTAGTGCTTATAAATATAACACATTAGCAAAACACGTAACCCAAGATTTTTTTACAGACTGAACCTTTTCATACATTTTAATGCATATAATTTTTGTTGTGGATTTTTATGTATTTTCTTTGGCAGTTTAGACATTTTTTTGCATCTTGATTAATGTCTAATGTCTAAAATTATCATCCTCATATGTATAAATTATTTGGCTATATATGTATAAAGAGTAAAATGAGATTAAAGGTAAAAGAATTTTTTTCTTTTTAAAAGTAATGGACAAGGGGGATAATTCTCCATCCACCTGAGGTCACTGGCACTGGAGTAATAAAAGAAAACAGAGTTAAAAGAGTAAGTATTTCCATGGCAGCTCTGGGTAGCATGGCCAGGCAAAATAACAAAGTTAAAATGTTTATGAATAATAGATTTGGCTTCCTCAGGTTAAAAGTTAGTGTCATTAGGATGTAAGGACCAGAGTTTTAGAGTTGCCCCTGGACTTGTTTGGAAGGAGCTGACCCAATGCACGAGCACCACCAAAACAGCACCCAGACCCTGAGGAGGGAGCCTGTTTACAAGGTGGTCAGTAGTGATTTTTTTTTTACGGTATGTTGGTATGAAACAGGAAGTGATCAGCAGTCTGATGCCATGCCTATGTTGTCCATTTCTTGGAGTTATCCAGATCAGAGTCCAACCATAAAGCCCAGTGACCTTAGTGGGTGGAAACGAGTATATAAAAGGGGAAAATAAGGGGATCAAAAGTAACTATGTAAATAGATTATTTTTTTTAATGAAAAAGGGGGGATAGGGCGTGTTGGTATGACATTACGAGGATGGGTTACGTCTACTTAAATAATCAGAAAATAATCCCTTTACAATATGTGTCTGGTAAAACTACATAGGTATGTTTGTGTTGTGGATGGATCGGCATGAAAATTTTATCAGTGGTGGGACATGGCTCAGCTTAGAAGTGATTATTTTTTGCAGTAAATTCGGATCTGGTTTACTTTAGGAAAAAATAGAAGTTTTGACTCTACAGCCTTGGCTGAGTTATGCAGTCTTACAATTAAAAAATAGATTTAAGTAATAAAAATAACTGTTTTGTGGAAGAAAATCACAGTGACTGCTTGTGAACAAAATAAAATGTTATGCATTTGTCAGTTCTGCATGCCAGAACACGAAATTGGACAAGTTTGGTTAAAAGTATGGGATTTTTTGACAAAGGCATTGCTGCCAGTTCAGAAGCTGTTTCTTTGGAGGCTTTAGCTCAACAGCCTGTCACCTTGATCTGACCACAACACAAAGCTGGTGACAGTTTCAGGAAGTGTGTGTGCGTTCGTCTGAGCTTCTCACACTCTAAACACTCTTTCCAATCCATTTGACTCCCTAATCCACCGAGAAACCTTCACTCTTTTTTTCCATTCCACTCCAGTCCCCCCACCCCCAATACCCCGTCCTTTTCTGCCACCCTCCTTCTACACTTGAAGAAGTGTTTGAGGTTATTTGCAGGTTTTACGCATCCAAAAACCAGAGTTTTTATGTTTTGGATATGAATTTCTGTCAGTCCAACCATTCAGCACTTTTTGGCTGCTGAGGAGAATGAGGGGGAAGGGTAGAAAAGTAAGAAAATAAAGAAGTAAAAAAAAAATTAATTAGTTGTATAATTAGTTAGGGATATTAGATGGCAAGGGTGTTAACACTGCCTCAACATAGTTTGTGGTTAGGCCAGCTTTATTATCATTGTGGCAAAGCATTGTTAAGACATTTGAAACACAACAACACAATGAAGCAGTCTGATTGTGTATCATTCTCAAGAGATCTGTTAGTGTGTCTAAAGGAAAATGCGCAATATGTTAAGGTCACAATAGTTGTGAATTGTGGAGACCAGCTTCATATTTCAGTATCCCGAGGCAGAAGTTTATGCAGTGTACAACATACTGTTGCCACATTTTTTTATTGGGTTTTCATCCCACACATTCACCAGTCAGTACCCTTTCCTCGGAAAGAGTCCTGATTGGTAAGTGTGGGGGAAGAAAGGCTTTGCTCAGTCATAAAACGTTCCACACCATTTCCACATCCAAGAATGCTTAAACTAGTTTCTTGCTAATTTTGTTTTTGCACTTCTGCCGGATTTTGCTTCCATCTCTAAAGCAGTTGTTGCCTTCTATTTCTTATTTGCCAAAAGTATCGCCTGCGTTAGGTGACTATTGATCACATGCCCCTTACTTTCTTTCTCCCAGATTTTATTTAATTTTTTTTTCTTAAAGCTTTTTTCTCCTTTCATTTCTTTCCCTCTTCCACCCCTGAGTTTCTTTTGAAAAGAGGGAGTAAAGAGAAAGAAACCTAATCCCTCTATTGAGTAAGAGGTGGACCAGTCAGGGGCCTTTTTTCCTCAAAAACTCACTCTAGTTCTCATTCTTTTCTTTGTGAATACTCACAGTTCCTTGTCCAGAGTACATACTCACACACACACACACACACAGACAACATGTAATATATTTTTTTTTAATTTGATTTTTACTCAACATTGTCTGAAAACTGTTTGAGGAAGGGCATCTGGCATAAAACCCCTGCCAAATTACCAGTGCGGATTAATCCACTGTGGTGACCCTTTGGGGAGAATACAGCTGAAAGGTTTTTAGACAATGCACTATCATTTTTTAGGTATTGTCACTATTTTCCCCCTTTGGTGAGTAGCAGCTGAATGGTGCATATTTTTAAAAAAAATGCTAATATTATAACATATGGTTTAAATTATAGCTATCAAGTACATTTGATACAATAGCTATGAGCTGATAAAATAGGGATACCCTCCAATTATACCCTTGGGATGCAATAAATTCAAAAGGTAGAAGGTTTCCCATGCACAGCCTTTGGTTCAGCAGCACTCGTGCTGCACTAAGGGCTCTTATGAAAGCTGAATTTTTGATTGTTTAAATGTTTCTCACAAATATAGATGTTCAATGACTAAGGTCATATCACCATTCATTCCATTTTTAAAGCTATTTGGGGAGATGGGAAACTGAAGTGTTGCATGATGGATGGTGTTTTGGTAGTATGCATGGTGACCATTTGATGGGTGTAGATTTTATTTTTTGCTCTAGGATTACATTTTTCATTGAGCTGATAAGTAATGATTTCTATAATATAGTTTTAGCTATCAATCAGTTTTCCTCCCCTCATCTAAAAAGGCTGGCTGGTGGATTCAAACGCAGGACTTTCTTACTGTTAGGCATTAGTGCTCATTGCTGTGCTGCCCCATAGTTCTGGCTTGATTATTAATTTAACAAAAGTTTGTGGGTTAGAAATATAACAAATATAGACACAACACACTAAATAAAGTTACACATACGTTACCACTCAAAATTTTGGGATCACTTGGAAATTCTCTGGTTTTTCATGGAAACGTACATGAAACAGGAGATATAGCAAATGAACAGGACATGCTGACATTGTCAGAGATAAAAAATAATGACTTTAATGGAAATGATGAATATGTTCTTCAAACTTTGCAGCCTGGCAGACCCTAGTCATTTTTCAAGGCAATCCAATGAGATTTCACCTCATTCTTCCTGGAGCATCTCCCACAAGATGGATTGGCTTCATGGAGTCTTCCTCCATACCATGTGGCCAAGTTGCTCCCACAAAAGCTTAATAGGGTTCAAATCTGGAGACTGTAATGGCCACTCCATTACAGTCAGAATTCTGGCTGACTGCTTATGCTTTAAATATTGCTGACACATTTTGGAGGTGTGTTTTGGGTCATCATTCTGTTGTACATTGAAATTGTTCCCAATCAAGTGCTGTCCACAGCTGAACAATCTTGTAATAGCTTTCCTTCCTCAAGGTCCCTTCCACTCTGTACAAATCTCCTAGTTTACCATCTTCAAAGCACCCTCAGACCATTACACTGCCTCCACTATGCTTGACTGATGGCATTAATCACTGTTCTTGCATCTTTTCATTTGTTTTTCATCTCACAAATGCCCTTCTTTTTCATCGAAAGACCTCAAACTTGGACTCATCTGTCCACAACACTTTCTTCTAGTCTTCAATGTTCAGTCTTTGCTCTTTGCCCATCCCAATCTTTGCTCTGCTCCTTTTTCTGTCCTTGTTAGAGGCAGTTTGTGTTGCTCTCTGAAGGGGTAGTTAACAGCATGGTAAGAGATTTTAAGTTTCCTCACAATTTCTCACATTGAATAGCCTTCCTTTCTAACTTAATGTTTCACAGTGTAAGCTTGACAAAGGAAGTAAACGTCTATTTATGTGTTCTAGTTAACGAGAAGAGGTTGGAACTTTGAATTGTAGAGATGTTGCTCCCTATAAATAAAAGCATGCAATGTTTAAATACTGACAATGTCTGCTCTTCTTGCAAAAGACTGGTTGGCGTGAAGAAGGCCTCAAACATGTACAGAAATTTTTGGAAGAAGGATTATGAGGTTGTTCAGAGATTTAAAAATGCCATGAAAGCATTTCTAAAGAACTCGATGTTAATAAATCTACAAAAGGACAAGCTGCAGAATAGTGGAAATTCAGGACTGTTTCTTCCTTAGGAATGTGTGTCTTGCAAGGATCATACTAAGTGCAAAATGTGCAATCCTAATTGAGAATACCCAAGGGTAACAGGAAAAACACCTGCAGTCGTCTCTACCACCTGCTAACATCTTTTAACCCTGTTCTCTATAAGAAAAGACTGAATAAAAAGATTGATGTTAATGGAAGGGCCACAGAAAGGAAAATTACTTTTCTCCAAACAAAAGACAGGCAAAAGTTGAATTCTTTGCCAGGAGGAAAAAGGCAATGTGCAACACCACCAAGTCCCCGTGAAAACATTGAAGCATGATGGTAGGAGTGTGAAGTTCTGAGTCAGAGGGAATAATTTTATCTAGACATTTTACAGGGGAAAATCAGGGCAGCAGTCCATGGCCAACACTTGGGTTGGCTGATGCAGCAAAACAATAACACAAAGGAAACACATGTAAATCAATAACAGACTGATTAGAAAGAAGAAAATTTATGTTTTGGAGTGGTCAAAGTCCTGACTTAAGACAAATTAAGATGCTGTTGCCTTATTTAAATAAGACAGTTTATGATATGCTTAAAATTGTGATGAACTGAAGCAGTTTTGTGGGGGATGAAAGGTTCAAAATTCCTCTTGCTTGTTGTCTGTTAAGCAGCTACAGGGAATAAACATTATCTGTTGTAACCTGCACTATGTGCGTGCGTGTGTGTGAGTGAGTGTTAAGTTAGTCACATTGTGCTTTCTATAATTGTGAGTTAGATAAAGGTCAGATTCCATTTTATAATTAATTTGGCCAGTACTGTGGCAGTAGTTTTGAGTAAACACAAACCAAGGTCAAATGAACAATCAGCTTTCTCCTTTATTGGTGATATTCCAATAACTCAACCATTTATTTATTGATATGTAATGGTTATGGCTATGTGCTGGCATATTTCCGAAGACATAACTCTATCCCTGGTTATTTTTTCAATTTTGTTAGGGTAAAATTGCAGAACAGATGTGTATACCTGCTGTCCTTATTGAGAAAGCACATTCTTTCTACATGAATTCCGCCCACAATATACTGAAATAAAACATAGTGATCAGTGCTGCAAGCTAATGCACTACAATTCCTCTTATGCTTGTATCCACTTCTCTCTACCCTTAACTCATTCTTCTACATGTTTAATAGGGGGCTGCCTTTTCCCTTGGGGCAGATTTTTGGGCTATTCCACTTTCCTTTCCCTGCCCATCTATCACAACTGGCACACAAAATGCCAGACAATTCACTCAAGTTGTTCTCCATGGAAAGCTGATTGCCATCCCCCTCCTTGCTTGCCGGGTGGCACAGTTAGGCCACTTAATATCAATATTCTCTTTGTGGTGGGAGATGGGGGAAATTGCCCTGACTGTCAGAATAGTGGCACACTGATATCTGCACACACAAATTGACTTTTTCAGGCACACAAGCCTTGCTCAAGCACACACACTAGGAGCACAATAACTGGGACATAGACTAAATACAAGAACACTGACACATAGACATGCATGTGCACATGCACACACATGTGATCCCACATGCACAGGAGAAATGGGCAGAATGGGGACATGTAGAATAGGAGTTGCACACACTTGCTGTAGAGTTAGTATGCGACATGAAGAAAGCCTCCATTCTTCCATGCAATGAGACACACTCATGCAGAAAGCAGCCACTAGTCATGTAAGTGTGGCCTTAGGCTTGTTGACTGAGATGGGGGGACAGACAGGGGCAGGGAGACTGTATTTCATATTAACATCCAAATCAGTCTTCATTGAGGCTGAGGACCAAAAGACCTTCTGATTTGTTAAAGTGACTGTCCATTGGACACATTATGCTTTATTAAAAATTAGTCAGATTTTTACATCTTTAAATGAGGTGTACACACAAAACAAGGCCTAAAAGAGTCATATACCTCAAGTTGGAATCTTGATGGGGGATTGGGCACCTGTAGGGAAGCCTTTCGGGATACAGTGGAAACAGAATAAAAAATAACTTTCAGGAACCTACATGATACTGAGGCTCACACAGTTAATTTCACTTGATACAGTGCATTAATTATAGATCTGCTTTATCAGAAACATTCAGATTAGCAGTGATATAGTGAGCTGAGATACAGTAGTAGCCAAATCAAATCCCAAACTAAATACCACATCACACTCACTATTCTCAGTCTGCAGAAAAGAGGGTCACAGTTTAAGCTGCTGACAGTCGTAACTTGTCTGACTTGTCTTTCCTCAACATTAAGTGTAAATACACTTTTCAGCACGTTAACAACGATAACTGATGACATCATCTTTATCCGTAGTTAACATCTTAGTTGACATCAAATAGTGTTAAAGAATTTCAGAATGTCAATCATTTTCAAAAAATATCTTAAATAACATCTTATTTCTGTGGAAAATCATTGCACTGACCTGGCTGCCACTCATGCTCTGTCTTCCTCTAGTTTCACCTGGCACATCACCACCACCTGAAACCACTGTGTAAATTTTAATCCTGAAAAAAAGCCACTGACAGTTTTCACACATCAATTACACTGCATAACCTCATTCCTCATTTCACTTGAAAAATGTTTTGCTGTAATAGCAGACAGCTGAGACATTTCCTCTCTCATGTAGTTCAGATTGGTGCAGTGTCCTCCTGACTGCATGTGCGTGCAATTCGGCACCAACAGTTTTAAGAGATGCCTGCAGATCCTGTGCTTACATCCTGGGCTTTCTCTAAGACTTCCAAAACCAACATCCTGGGCTGAATTTTCTGGGGTAGCTTGCAGATGACTTTCCATACAGTGGAATGATTTATTCTGTTTCATTTAATTTGCCAGGTTTAGATCAGTGGTCCCTCTCTTATTTGGTGAACTTGAAGATATCATTGATCATTTCTTTGATTGTAGAAATTACTGAAAAAGGTCAGTTTTTGTGACATTTATTGCAATAAATCACCTTTATATAGTGCACTGCTTCACGGAGGATCAAGGGCATTACAGTACAATGTCTATCTGCTACTGGAAAGAAAGAGTTTTAAAATGTTTACCAAACAGGAAAAAGAAAACCAGCCACAGGGGCCCACAAGCCAGTGTAGTCCTAGTGCCGGTCCCAAGCCCGGGTAAATGGTGAGGGTTGCGTCAGGAAGGGCATCCCGCGTTAAAAACTGTGCCAAATCAAATATGCGGATTCATAACACGACTTCCATACCGGATCGGTCGCGGCCCGGGTTAACAACGACCGCCTCCGGTGCCGTTAGCCAACAGGGTGCC
>VUQH01032266.1:4788-18510 GCA_015106775.1 Etroplus canarensis
TTGCACACCAGATTGTCTCCAACAAGGATGTTAGCTGCTCGCAGGTCACGATGGATGTAGTTCATCCTCTCAATGTAAGCCATTCCAGCTGCAATCTGCAACACCCAAAGAGACAACAGGTTTTCGGAACTGTAGCAGAAGTGCAAACTTTTTTTTTAGCCTGTCTGTTTTGAACTCACCTGTGCAGCCATATCGACCAGCTGAGGCAGCTTCAGATTCTGACCCTCTCCATCTTTTAAGAAGTCCAGCAAACTTCCTAAAAAAACCCCAGAAAACCACAGCAACTCAGAGACAAAGTGTCAGACCATGCAAAGTTACAGAGCGGGGTCCCCAAGCGATGAGACGCTTAGTGTGTAAAAGTCAGCAATGCTCTGTTGACTCAATAACTGCAGAGTTCCAAACCTCCTCTAGCATTAACATCAGCACAAAAACTGTGTCCCTGGAACTTTGTGATAGGGGTTTCCATGGGCGAGTAGCTGCATTGAAGCCTTACATGACCAAGTACAATGCCAAGCATCAGATGGAGTGGTGTAAAGCATGCTGCCACTGGACTCTGGAGCAGTAGAAACATATTCTGTGGAGTGACAAATCATACTTCTCTATCTGGCAGTCTGATAGATGAGTTTGGGTTTATACAATGTCAGGAGAACGTTACCTGCCTGACTGCACTGTGCACTGTGCCTGACTGCACCAGTTTGGTGGAGGAGGGATAATGCAGTGGGGTTGTTTTTCCAGGGTTGGCCTGGGCCTCTTAGTTCCAGTGAAGGGAAATCTTAATGTTTCAGCTATCAAGATATTTTGAACAATTCTATACATCCAACTTTGTGGGAACAGTTTGGGGAAGACCCTTTTCTGTTCCAGCATGACTGCGTCCCAGTGCACAAAGGAAGGTCCATAAAGGCATGGTTGGACGGGTTTGGTGTGGAAGACCTTGCCCACACAAAGCCCTGATTTCAACCCCATCGAAAACTTTTGAGATGAGCTAGAACTAGATTCTAGCCAGACCCTTTTGTCCAACATCAGTGTGTGACCTTACAAATGCTCTTCAGGATGAATGGGGAAAAATTCCCACAGACTCACTCCAAAATCTTCTAGAAAGCCTTCCCAGTGCAAGCTGTTATAGCTACAAGGGGGGGAGGTCCACATTAATGTATATATATTTTAAACTGGATACCATGAACACATCTGTGGGTGTAATGTGCAGGTATCCCAATACTTTTGTCCATATACTGTACATGCCTGTAAGATCATATTGCGGCACATTTTTATCAAAATTGTTATTTCTTTTGCACATTTTTTTTTTACATCTTTACAGTAGTTTCAGGCAGAAACATGCTCAGAGAACCAAAAAGAATCCATGGTTTTGGTAGGAATTCAATGTTTTATTTAGCTTTAACTTTGGCCTTCCACTTTACAAAATGTCACCTTAATCACCACCCTTCTGACAAACTGTTGTTGTGCGGAGTGAAAGCCTTCACTGGCGACTGTTCATTTTTTTGTTCTTGTTTGTTTTATGCTGAGCAGGATACCTGAAAAAATGTCCTTTTAAAAAGATGGATGAAAGCCAGTCTGGCAGCCAATTAAAAATAATTATTAGTGCAGGTCTGGATGCAGGATTTATTTATTTATTTATTGGAAAGATTTCATTAGAAGATAGTATCTTTCTGAGAATGTGTTTTAATTCCTCAATGACTACTGCTCTTAATTAAAGAAATACACTATGTGTCCCGTTATTATTTGCATTTGTGTTTATATTATGTGTTTATTATTTAGTTCTGTAGGTGTATTATCATGGCACCTTAAGAGATTTGTCAGTGAAGCATCTCATTTAAGGAGAAAAGGCCAGTCCAATTCATGAGGCGTTCAATTCAAAAGTTCATCCTCACTGAGGCTTCCACCTGCTGTAAGGGCAGCATTTCATATCTACAGTATGTGAAATTTGTTTGACAGTTTACTTTTTCTGATACCTTGGCTCATGAACTCAGTGATAATATAAATGGGCTCCTCAGACACAACGGCGTAGAGCTGCACCAGCTTGTCATGACGGAGTCTCTTCATGATCTGAGCCTCCTCCAAGAAGGCCTCAGGGGACATGGTTCCTGGCTTCAGAGTCTTCACCGCTACCTTGGTGGTGCCATTCCACATGCCTGGCATACAGAAAAGCACATGTTAATCCACACACAGAACACGAACAAATGCACACAGACTCACTTCATATAAACCTATAGTTGCATATACATGGACTGTATACAACATACAAACACCCACACATACGGATATCCGTATGACATAAATATCTTTTTGTGTGGCAACAGGTGCTCAATATGCAGACTATTATAAAAAGAAATGTGGTCAGATTTCTCATGCATGCATATGATTGTTATTTTACAGAGCATGCATGATGTGACAGAGCGAGATAAGAAGGGAGAAAAGGAGGGTTTCTCATCTTACATCAACACCAGCAGCACCTGAGTTACGTGGACAGACACAGAGCTCGGCTGACCTCAGGGAGAAACTCTGCACAGCTAAGAAACTCAAAACACTCAGATTTGTGCAAGAGCTTTGACTGAAATTGGTGTAAATGCAAAATTATCCTGTGGAAATACCAGCTTATTTTGAATAAACAAACTTTCCATCCATACACTGACATAAATGGGCATCAACAGGCAGACAATGAGCTCTACCAAGAAACTTTGCATCAGGTGTTACACAGGGCAATGACAGACAGAGAGCTGCTAAACAAATTTTCATTGTACTCTGTGTCAATGACAATAAATCTGTTCTATTCTATTCTATTCTCTCTATGCTTCTAGAGGGTGTCAGAGGTTGGCAGCGTCAGTCTCACCCATCCATACGTCCCCGAAGCAGCCCTGCCCCAGCTTCCTTTGCAACGACAGCGTTTCCCTCGATACTTCCCAGGCGTCCCGCCCAAGACCCATGGTGAGTGGGGTGGAGTTTTGACAGGGCTTTGTTAGGTAATAACACAGCCCGTCATTAGAGCCTAAGTGAGGAGGAGGTAGGTGCCAAAGAGGATGAAGATAAAAACGGGAGGAGAGGAGTGGGTGATTAAGAATGGGAGAAAAAGGGTGCAGTGGTGGGTTGAAAGATGGAAGGAAGAAGGGTGGGGGGAGTGACAATGAGGTGAAGTGAGATGATGAAACATGCACATGCAATCACAGGGGAAAAGGGGAGCAACTTTGCACACCTGGATGTAAAACACAAAAGTCATTTTTAAGTATTTGCCTCAGAAAATGTAAAAAGTGGTGCAGACTACATCTAACGATTATGAGTGTTTCTGTGTCTGTGTGGTCTGATCCTCAGGTGTATTTGTTGCAGGTATAGGCAGAGAACAAAGACAGATCACAGGGCTTTACAGTGTTTGTTCTTCACAACAGAAATGTTTACTGATGTTCTTCAAACTCAGCAAACACTTATGTATTATATGTAAGTACTCCTCTTTTAATATGTTTTTATTCAGGTGTGCATCTGTTGTTATTCCCCCCCACCAAACACATTCTCCCAAGGTCCTACCCATCCAGACTTCTCCGAACTGGCCATTGCCCAGTTTCTTAATCAGCTGGAGAGATTCACGGGGAATCTCCCACATATCCTTGGTCTTCACTGATAAGTCGGCCAGCTTAGGCATGCCCCGCTTACAGCTGCCAATCAAACGGCAGCACAGTCCCGCCGCTCTCTCTGAGAGCGAAACGGAGAGACAAACAGGCAGACAAAAAAAAGGAAAAAGGAGGAAAAGAAACAGCAGGTGCAGAGATAAAGGAAGAACAAGACAGGTTGCTTATGTGCTTATGCAATCGCCAAGTTAACGGAAAAATACAGGCACACAAAAAATTCAGCACAACAGACATAAACACAAACTGTGAACAGCACCAACATATACAGATACAAAAAGGCAAAATAAGGACACCTGAATGATGCTGCTAAATCTCTCAGGTAGCTTCTGATCATCACAAACAGCAAAATATTTTCAGCAGGAGCCACTAGGGGGCAGATTTACACTGAGATAGACGAGAGGAAGTGAAAGGTGTGAACCTTTCTCACTATACAAACTCTAAATCCAGCTTAAAAACTCCTCAGTGGTCAGTGGTTAACAAAGTACTCATACTATTATATATATTATCATAACCACCATTTAACAATACACCATTAAAAGGTTTGCAAATTAGCTATCTTTTAAAATTTATTTAATGTGGACACCACTGCAGCTCATCTGATTGAGCTGTTGACCCATATACAAACTCTTGTAGTCCTTGTTGCAGGGGTTGGGGATTGAGCTCACCATACACCATTACCTGCATTTCTTTCCACTTCATTCTCTCCCTACTTTATTTTATGTATCAGAATAAAGGAGGCCCATTTTTGTGACACATTTACATGTAAAGCAGTATTTTGGAGTAAGTTGGAGTTGATAGAGCGCAGAGTACTTCGATTTCTAACAACAGATGATAGTTTATAAGCTAAGCATTCATTTTCATGTAAGATGTGAATCTGCAAAGTAAACACAGTGTGGAAAAAATACAGCAGTGGAGCAAAGGTAAGAAGCAGCAACGAAAGGAAACCCCACGATCCTGCTTATGTGCAATATTTCGATAAACGTACTTACTTTGCATCACTGAAACAGTGCAATTGTGAATGCGACATAATAATATTTGCTGAATGAATGCATAATTAACTGGTGTAGATTTAAAGCCACATAAGAATTCTTCAATCTGATGGAAAGGAAGAGGAAATGCACATTTTTAAAGTGCGTTACCTGTGTAGTGCTCAACCAGCTGCTGCACTGTATCAAACTGTGATCTGGTGGTGATGTAGTATCCACCATTATCTAGCTTACGAATCTTATAATGTTTCACGTGGTCTCCCTTGTTGTCATCCCAGTCACGGATGGACAGAGAGTAAGCACCTGTAAAAAGTTGGGAGAGGAACGGGAAACAAAAAGAGAGGACAAAAGAGTTAAAAGCTGTCTTATATTTATAACAGATTTTTAAGAGGTAATACATGTGTCTGTTTAAAAGTGCAGTCTTCTCACCTTTGGTGGTCTCACTCTCTCGTATGAGGAAAGTTCCCCTTTGGTTACCATGACCCAGCAGCTGTCTTTCTGCATCCTTCCTGCCCATCTTACCAAAATACCACCTATCACCATGAAAAAAAAACCGCAGAGGTCACCAGAGAAACAGCGTACTTTACTTGACTTTCCTCAGATTACATGTCAGTCACGGAGAAAGTCATACAGCGTAAATGCTTCAGTATTTATATCACTTCAAACATAGCTTTCAGTGCTGTTTGTGTACTCACTCCTCAGCTTGTATGGAGTCCACCGGAGCTACGTAGTTGGAAGGGATATAACCTGAGTTGCCAGTGTCCAGAGAACGAGCTTCCCACCAGTCACCCTCTCTACAAAAGACACACAAAAATGCTTGTTTGCCTGTAGAGACGCAAAATATCACATACACTCCTCGTAAGTTTGGGGTCACTTAGCGATGTCAGTGTTTTTGAAAAAAGATCATTAGTTTTCATGTAAAATGACATGAAATTGATCAGAAATGTAAATGATAATTAACCCTTTCGTGTCTGAATAGCTTTCGTGAATAGCTGTCCACTGTGTCATTACAGTGGACAGCTATTCAGAAACTATTTTCTTCAATATGCATGTGTTTTGTTGCTATAGTGGCATATCAGTGGCAAAAAATCTTGACTGAAGATGTCATAATTCATGCATGAAAAGGTTAATGATGAATGCAATCATTGATTAATGATTTTAATAGAATTTTATTGGCGTACAGCATTTCGATTTCAGAAATCATCACTCCAGAGCTCCAAGGTTATCATTTTTGAAGGCTGATTTATTATTAGAATAACTCTTTTCTAACTAGATGTGACATGTTTCACCCATGAGAGACAAATAACATCTCCTGGACCAGTGCCAATGCTTTTTTGGGATAACACCATTAGGAACCCATTACGAAGGCCTGCCTGCTGTCCACCCCGCAACCCTCTTCCAAATCAGCCAATGCATCCCAACCCAAAGCCTTGATGCTCTGAGAAACAAATTGATGTGCCCAAAGTGGTCTAATATTCCCTCACGATTACTGTACATTAGTCTTTGTGCATTAAAAGCTCAGAGGATGATCAGATCCAGATTCATTTTATTTTTTGTCTATATGTTGAGTGGGCTTTGTTCACTACTTCATAAGTATAAAAGTAATAGTTTATTCATGCACTTAAAATTTCACCAATTAAGATATGCTTCCCTGTAAGATCCAGAAGTACCACTCATATGCCAGTCAGAGAGCTGAAATTAAATAGCAACATTCACCTCCAGTGGGGGATATACCCACCAAGTTTGGTGAAGCTACACTGTAAAAAGCTACTGAGATAACGTTGCAAATGACTATGGCAGACTCTGTGCGACCAGGTCAAAAGATTAATATCTCCTGACTTTTGTTTGGGAGACACCATTATGTTATGCTGATGAAAGAAGCAATACTTGTGTTTATATTTGTGTATATATATTTGTATATGTATTGTTCATTTGTCATCTTTCTTCTTGCTGGGGCCTCTTGCCAGATCATCACTGTAAATGAGAATTTGTTCTCAATTGATTTTACCTGGTAAAATAAAGAAAGAAAAAGAAAAAAAATACCTTTGGCTAGCTGAGTGTCTAAAACAACAACCTTTGTAGGTTCAATTGCAGTATCGAAATACCCCTAAAAAAAGAACTATTCTTCAGAGTTTTTCTGAGAATTGAAGGCTGATCGATGTAGGGAGCTGCCAAAAAATTCAGTTTTTCACCCTCCTTACCCCATTTACCCCACCTCTCTCCCCATGACAGCTGAATTGGATAAGTGTAAGAAAATGAATGGATGGATGAACGGAAGGTACTAAGTAAATAAGCTGCCTGCTGAGGTCCTCTGAGGCATCGCTTTCTGCAACTTGAGATGCAGTTGTCCTCTTGTTTAGTTGCGCACCATGGTCTCCCACTTGTCTTTATATTTTGGTTAAAGCCAGTTTGTGCTGTTCTATTAAGGGAGCTGTAGTCTACACATCCTTTTGTGAAATCTTGCCTTTTGTAATTTATTAAAACAAGAATCCTCTGACATTTTTCAGAATAAAGTTCTTTTTGTGATGATAATCACGTAAAGGCTGATGTGTCAGGTACTCTACTAACAGTTTTTTGCTTTATTTTCAGCTTTGCTAAAATAATTTTAGAAGGCTTTTTTCTAGTGATCAATTAGCCTTTTTAACACAAACACAATAACCACTTCAACACAGAAGTGGTTTTGATGTAGATAAAAAAATTATGAATAGTGATTCCATTCATCATTAATTGCCATTTAAAACATTTCTGATCAATGTTATATTAGGAGTGAAAAAACAAAAAGCTTCTTCTTTCAAAAAAGGGCATTTCTAAATGACCCTCAAACTTTTGAGCTGTCTGTTGGGAACAGCTGTGGTTATGTGTGATACAGATATCAGCTCAAGTGAAAAATGCAAATAATCCTTAAAAGGGAAAATAAAGCAGCTTTTTAACAAATCAAATGATTTTCATGTAGCCAAGCAGAAACTTAAAGGCAGCTTACACTGAAAAGAAGATAAGAAGCACATATGTGAGCTTGGTCAGAGTAAAGGTAACTCCAGAAACCTCAAGCCTAAATGTAAACATCATTATGTAAAATGATTTAGGATTTCTGAGCAGGATGAAATGTTTTGAACATAAGCCTGTCAACATTGCCAGCAGCAGCTGAGACCTCTGGCAGTTCACTGTGTTAATGGGAGGTACTTAATTACAGACTGTGGTATTTAATGTATGCAAACAAAATTAATTACCTCTCAGAAGTCATAAGTGATTTGATTTAACACATTTAACACAGATCACATTAACATTCTTTTGTAAGCTCCTGACACATATTGTCATGTTTGTTAAAGCTCTTGTCACACCTTGAAGATTTAACAAGCATATGCCTACGTAGGAAAAAAAACCGCAAATACGCCGGCAAACGTCAATTAAGTTCTAGGGACGTTTTTATAAGTTAAGAGCATGCTGAAGTATGCCGGTATACGTGGTAGTACGGCAAGGTCGCTGGAAAATTTTGAGCATGCACAAAATCTCCAACGTTTGTCAGCGTATGGCTCATACGTCCCACATACGAGGACCATATGTTGCAGGTACTTAATGCATACAGAGACTCACGTTACGCACGTCGAAATACATGGAGGTACCCAAAACATATTAATAAGCTATGAGTAACATGCTTTTAACATATGTGTAACATATATCAAACATACCTCCAACAGATATTGGCATTTGTAGAAGTATTTGACGTGATCCAGTTGAACTGAACATGTTTTTAACACACAGCTGCCGAATGATTGCCTATAAGGTGCGTTTAAGGGGAGTGGTATATATGGGTTTCAAGTTGTGAATGCCGGTAGTATGCTAGCATATACGTCCATTTAACATCATTGTTCTGCGTATGCCAGCGTTTCAAGGGAATCTGAATGTGTCAGCATAAGCTTGTTAAATCGTCATGGTGTGACAGGGCCATAAGGACAGATTTGTTTTCATGCATTTCTATCCAATCAGGGATGTTTTTTCCCCCATTAAAGCAACATCTGTAAATACAGTAAAATGCATTTGTACTTACGTGTTGTTGATGATTTGGAATTTTTCTCCTTTCTGGAAAGTTAGGTCATCTTCAGTGCGTGCATCATAGTCATACAAAGCTATAAAGAGAGTGACCCCACCACCTGTGCATGTGTTCAAATATGAAAAAACAAACAAGACAACCATCAGTTTAATAGTTTTGCATGGGTCCATATCACTAAAAACCTTTTATTCAAATATTTCAGCACAGACATGGACTCATAAAGAACAAGAGGCTTAATATGTTATTAGGTTTATTAATTTTTTTGCTCTCTCTCTCTCTCTCTCTCTCTCTCTCACACACACACACACACACACACACACACACACACAAAACCACAGCCCTACTTGTTATGCCTCCCGGCCGCTGGTGCATGTTGGTGCTGGGGAATATACTGCTGGGTGAGAAACCCGTGTTGAAGTCTGGGATGGTCTGAGTCGGGTCAGGACAGTAGCGGCCCTGATTCAAGGCTGTGGAAAACCCGCCATCTGCGTTGCTAGGAGACAGCTCTGGAACGCCTGCTTCTGCTGCTGTTTTGGCAGACTTCTTCTGCTTGCAACAGGCGCACCCCATAATAACCAGCACGGAGACAGCGTCTGTTAGAGCGAGCAGATTTACAGTAAAAAGATGCAACTTTTTCCTTTTTATAAATATGAGAAGTCAGTTTCCTCTTTTTTGGCAACTGAAAGTAAAGGAAATGCAAGATTAAGATGGTTCATAGGAGACTTTTTTTTAAACCCAGTGTATAAATAATTGTAACATTATTTTGCGCAATTGTGAAAAACTAAGAATACCCAATGATTCAACAGATTTTAGAACCACTTTTAGTAGCAATAACTTGAAGTAATTGTTTTCTGTATATCAGTCCCGCATCATTGCAGAGGAATTCTGGCACACTCTTCTTTACAGCATTACTTCAGTTCATAGAGGTTTGTGGGCACATATCTATGCGCAGCTCTCTTAAGGTCCTGCCATTGCATTTCAGTTAGTTTGAGGTCTGGACTTTGACCTGGCCCATTGCAACATCTTGATTCTTTTCTTTTTCAGCAATTCTTTTGTAGATTTCATGGACTCACATTTGACTGTAGAATACTACGGTATACAGAGGAGTTCAAGCATGACACAGTGAATGCTGGGACGTCCATTTCAGGGAAGACTGAGGTAATGTATTAACACACACACACCCGAATGCTCCAGACCAGCAAACTGCCAAAAATTCTGCTTTTATAGAGGTGGTCCCACTGGCTAATGATCAGTTAATCAAGTGCATTGATTAGTAGCTCCTGGTTGCTACTTACCCTCTTAATTCTTATGGGAGCAGTAATAGTATGCTTAGTTTTTAACAGGACTGCAAAGAGTGCTGTGAAAACTTTTTTAAATGATTGTACACACTTAAAATAAGTACAAATCCTTAGATGCATTCAATATTTTACTTTGTGGTCATGTGCAGGAGAAAAGGTTTTACAATGCCTATAAAAACCATTTTACTGCTTTAATAAATTAAATCATGGTCAATATAATTTGGCTTTCTTTTTTTTTTTTAAATAGCAAAATAAGCTTCTTTCTTGTCAAAGGGAAAACTAAATGTTTGCATAAATATTCGCCCTCTTTAAAGGGACAGACCTAATTCAACACAGATCCAGCTAGTTCATCAGTATTCCTGCTATAATTGCAACAAGAGGATAAACAAACACTTCAAGCTACTTATAGAAAAACTTACTGAAAAGTATAAGTCAGGAGATGGCTACAAAAAGCTTTCCAATTCTCTGGACATCCCATGGAGTTCAGTCAAATCCATCACTAAGAAATAGTATGACACTTGACTGAATCTGCCTAGAGCTGGCTATCCTCACAAACTGAGTGAAGAGGATTGATAAGGGAGACCACCAAGATATCTATGACCACTCTGAAGAAATTAAAAACTTCAGTGGGTCAGATGGGAGAGACTGTACATACAACAAGTGTTGCCCAGGTTCTTCACCTGTCGAAGCTGTATGGGGGAGTGGGAAAGAGAAAGCCACTTTTTAAAAACTCGCTCCTGGACTTCCCCCAAAGCCATGTGGGAGACTCCAAGGTCAATTGGAAGAAAGTTGTTTGGTCTGATGAGACAAAAAATTTAGCTTTTTGGCCCTCAGACTAGACACTATGTTTGGCAAACACCAAACACTACACATCACCACAAACAAACCATCTCCACCATGAAGCATGATGAATAAAGCACCATCATGCTCTGGGGGAGCTTCTCAGCAGCAGGCCCTGGAAGGCATGCAGAAAATATCGCCAAATGTGTTATGGCTCGGTGGAGATATGCATAGGGTTTTCATGCAGTGTCATCACAGAGATGCAGATAACTGTGGGGTAGAAACATTAAACTCTTGAGCCTTGCACCATATATTGGCCAGTCAGTATTGGTATTTACAGGTCAGATAATCCTGGAGGATTATCTGACTCAGTCAGTAAGAGACCTACAGCTTGGGAAAAGATTTATTTTCCAGAAAGACAACAACCCCAAGCAGATAGCAACAGTTACACAGAGGTTCAAAGACAACAAGGTGAATGTTTTGGATTGGCCAGTTCAAATCCCAGATCTCAGTCCAATTGAGAATTTGTGGCTGGACTTGAAAAGAGTTATTCATGTCTGATCCCTGAGCAATCTGACAGTGTTTGAGCTGTTTCACAAGGAAGAATGGAGAAAAACTGCAGTGTCCAGATGTGCCAGCCTGATTGCAGCCAAAGGTGCATCTACTAAATACTGACCTAAAGCAGATGGATATTTATGCAAACATTTATTGTACCTTATATATATTTTAATTAATTAAGATTAGTTTGTAAAAATCAGTTTTTACTTTGACATGAAAGAAGCATTTTTTTTTTTTTTTTACAAATTCCTGTCAAAAAACCAAATTATATTGATCATGATTTCATTCATTAAAGCAATAAAAGGGTGAAACATCCCAGGGGTGTGAACACTTTATAGGCACTGTATGGGGCTGGTTCAGAGTTTTGCATATTTTCAGGACAAGTATCCTATGAAATGCGCACTGCACAGGTTCACTTTTTTCAAGAGATCCGGTTTCCTAAAGTACTGTTTTAATGGCTTGGATCCATAATCCTATTCTGTTTCTAGCAAAGGATTTGTTCCCCTCAGAATATGGAAGATCTTCCATATTTTTTGCTGTTGGTTAAGTTTACTAAAGGTTGACTGATACAGGATATTAAGTATATCCATCTAGCAGGTGTGTTCATAAATTTCCAGGACTGTGCCCATAAAAATCCCAAACTATACCTGTTTAACCCAAGAAAACATCGGGAGACACTAACCCTGGAACACATTAGTGTTCTAGGGTTAAATCTGTCTTATCTCCCTCTCAGGTTCATCTTCTCATGCACTTTTGTACTGATTGTAATGCTGGTGTTATTTTCAGAACGCTCTCTCTGACCACTTTATGTTTGCATCTCAAATAAAAGCATTAAATTAGAAACTTAACCTGATACCTCTTAACTTAGCAGCACTAGCTACTCATCTGTGATGCTTACACTGATGTGTGTGCTGCAGGCTTCCTACGACTAAGGTTAACAATGACGTTGGAGCTGCAATGTTAACTACATGACGCTTGCCACAAGCATTTTTTTTAACATTATGTGGCTATCAGCGCATATCAGAAACCGTAAATACCAATACTGACTGGCGAATATATGGCGCAAGGCTCTAGAGTTTGTTGCTTCTACCCCACAGTTATCTGCATCTCTGTGATGACACTGCATGAAAACCTTATGCATATCTCCACCAATCCGTAACACCAACAATGTACTAAAATGTTTTCATGAAGACAGAGCACATTTAAGTCCACACACACCACTAGCTGCAGAAGGTCTAATAATAAATAAATGGTTTCTCATACATGTATATCTTTTCTATGTAACCTACGACTTCAAACAAATTGACTGAAAGTGAAAGGAACACATATTAACACACAGGGAGTTAAATTTAACTATGGAGAAGTGTGAAGAGAGAAGTTACAAACTTTAAATACAAAACTTAACTTCCTTTGAACGGGAGGAGGAAGAAGGTGTGGAGGTAGGGCGGGAAGGAGAAGTTAACTTATTCTCACCTGATGTCTTCCTCTGTCAGATCATCTGTCAATCACCATCGCCACTGGAAAAAAGAGGGAAGAGGTGAGTGACAAGGGCTGGAATGAGACAGCAGGGCAAAGGGAGGATGAGTGACAGAGGCGGAAAGGGAAAAGGTGGTGGAGAATGTGAGAGAAAGGCTCAAGATCGGTAAAGCATGAATAAAGAGATGTGTGAAGGCAGAAGTGAGAAGACAGAGAGGTTAGAAAAAAAAGAGTAAACGACAGCTCGAGATAAGGATAGACAGAGAGAGATGTGAGGTTAGCCACTTCCCTTTTTGCCGTGCTGTTTCGAGACAGGCTATTCAGTCATTCTCTCTGGTCAACTGCAGTGTGTGTGTGTGTGTGTGTCTGTGTGTGTGTGTGTGTGTGTGAATATGTTTGTCTGTACATTTTGAGTCTATGGTGAAATGAGCTTGTGAATGTCATCATTACAAAGAAGCAACTGACACAAAGTGACCGTCTGTAACAGGGTGAAATGTGTTTCGCAAAAGTTCATTGTGCTGATAAGCAAAGATGTATGCAATCGTCACTTCCATTTTCCAGCTAACCATTTTGTTACAGTGGGCTGTAATTTAACAAAGCAAAAGCCATCACCAAGAGAAAACAATCATAAAACAGTAAAAAATGCTAATTATCTACTGAGATGCCTGCAACATTAGCTAATCAATGTGAGTTTGTTTAAAATATTATTTCTTCGTGAAAACCTAAATGTCTTGTGTGTGCACCAGTCGAAAGGAGCTTTTTACATTCTTAGTTCTAGTTCATCCTAAAAGTGAAAAGGGGTTAAGGTCAGGGCTCTGTGTGGGCCACTCAAGTTCTTCTACACAAAACCATCAACCATGGACAATGCTTTGTGACTGGCGCACAGTCATGCTGGAACAGAAAAGGACCTTGGTATTGGTACGCCAAAGCATTAAGGTTTCCCT
>VUQH01032267.1:0-31880 GCA_015106775.1 Etroplus canarensis
AACCCAGAACTGCAGGACTGTAGACCACTCTCTATCTCTCTCTCTCTCTCTCTCTCTCTCTCTCTCTCTGTCTGACTCACACACACACACAATCTGCACTACCTCAGTTGCTGCTACGGCACTTTCTTTCTTTCGGCGCTAGTGTCTTGTTCTTGTGTTTTCTTCTTTTTGCCTTCCTTGTGTACTGTTTCTGCATTGTAGGGTGTCCTTGGCATTGTTTACATTGCATTGCATTGTTGCAACTGTTGCACATGTTGCACACATTGCACTTTATTTATTTATTTATTTATTTATCTCTTTTTTTAAAAAATCTTTTAAACTTAAATTTTTCTAACTGTAGAAATAAAAACTAGTCCTGTCTCTGTCACATGTCATATGTTTACATGTTTATATGTTGCACCAGGTCCTGGAGAAACATTATTTCATTTCACTATGTTCTGCACCAGCTATATGTAGTCAAAATGACAATAAAGCTCTTGAACCTTGACCCTCTCTTGGGCTCTGCCTGTTGCTTTGGATGGTTACCCCAGAAATTTAAAGTCATCGACCTTCACTATCTCTACTCCTTGCATTTTTACCATTCCACTTGCCCCCTCTCATTCACACACGTATTCTGCAGTATTGCTCAGAATTTAATCAAAGTTACACACGACGATCACGTAAGGGGTTTTCACCCAAATTGCATTTAAGCTCACATTTGTTGTTTTACTTGCACTTTTTTGTTTTCACAAGAATTGCTACAGTTTTGATCAGATTTTAGTCAAACTTACACACAATGATCACCTAATGGGTCTTCACACAAATTGTGCTTAAGGTAAGGGTCAAGTTCATATTTGTTGTTCCTTCAGCCACTTTTCCATTTTTACAACTCCTAAGAGTATTGGTCAGGGTTGTAATGTTCATAAAATGAGCGTTTGCTGATGTAACTCTGCCATGTATGTATAAATGCTGTCATTATGTTTGTTTATAGAATAATAATGTCATAAGCTAGATTAGGGCCGGTCAAGAACTAGGGCCTTTGTGCTGGATATGACTGTCTGCAAGCCTCCTTGACTTCTGAATGGATTTTAATTCTCTTAAGTTGGTGCAAGACAGCCAACCAAAGACAAGAAAATCTATCACTCTTTCTGTACTTCACACATTACAAAACCCTGTGAATTGTAGTGGATTGTGAGCAGGATGAGCTACTACATTACTGATGTTCTGGTTTCTTATATGTATGCAGCTGGCTTTACTCCCATTTCAGTGCACTAATTCAAGCCATCTTAGTACATTCATTGCAGGGATTACCCAACAGTGGGAATACGAATGTCCAATGCCATAGAACCAGACAGCAGTAAAAAGACAGTACAATGTCAGATTATGTACAGCTAACTGTCCGGTGCATTCACCGCTAAGCGGGCATCTTCTGTTTTGCCTCTTACAGGCGCTACCCAGACAATGCCCATGCCTAAAGCACATGCAGTATTTGCAGTCATGCGAATGTGTTTGAAGTGGATGATTTCCTGCTGTGTGCTACATGTGAGAAAGGAAAACTGTGGTATTCTCTCCAAACTGCTCGACGTTAATGTGAAAAAAATCAGCAATGCAGGCCATCCTCCTCTGCCCCACTCACAAACTACACCACATGCTGCCCTTTCCCCTCTTCCATGTTGTGCAGGCCTTACTGCTGAAGCATTCAAATCAATTTCAATAATGGATTTTTTCCAAAGAAATGAGAAAAAAGATTTTATAAATAATACTGAGACTTGTTAAGGGTTTATTTCAACCAATTACTCTTTCATTGATCTTCCTCTTGCCTTTCGAAAATAGTGATGGAATAATGTTCTCTGCCTCTGTGGATCAGCCTCCTCTGCTATGTTGTAAAAGGTGAAAGAAAAGCTCTTTAAATCCATTCATATTCTTCAGTTCAATACAAATTAAAGGTTTAGGATTTACCAGGGGATTGCCAATATGATTTAATAAGGTGCCACCTATCTCAAACCTTCTCTTCTAACATTTCATCTTTTTAACTAAAATCCCCCTGTATTTGTCAGCTACCAGTAAAACAGTCTTCTAAGGATTTTATGTAATATTTTTGGTGTACAAATCTTCTTAAAATAATCTAAGCTCAAAGAGGCAGCCCAATAATTTTAAATATTGGACTTAGTTTATGTGACATAATAAAATAACCCTGTGATCTTGGCCATTTTCTACCACTTGTCTGGGTCTGGGTCACAGGGGCAGCACTCTAAGCAGAGATACCCAGACCTCCATCTCTCCAGCCAACTTTTTTTCTTGGGGGGAAGCCAGCCAAGAGTCATAATCTCTCCAGTCAGTCCTGGATTTGCTCCAGGGTCTCCTCATAGTTAGACATGCCTGAAACACTTCACCTAGGAGGCATCCAGGCATCCTATTCAGATACCTGAACCACCATAACAGGCTTCTTTCAGACTAAGCTCCTCATCTTACCTCTAAGAGAGAGGCCAGATGCTTTTTGGAGGAAGCTCATTTCTGCTGCTCAAGGCCATAGATGCAGGTAGGAATCAACCAGTAAGAGGATAGCTTTACTTTCACACTCAGTTCTAACTTCATCTCAACAGACCACTACAGCGTCCGCATTTCTTACGACACTGAAGCAGTCAATCTGTCAATCTTTCACTTGAAGAGATCCTCAAAGTAGTCCTCCCACTGCCTTAGCAGCGTTCCATCCCCACATGTACAGTGTGAGTAAGAAGCTGCTTCGCCCCTCCTAAGCCACCTGATGGTTTAGAGAATGTGCTTTGAGACTAACTGAGACTAACCATGTGCCATGGGGCCTTCATCCAGTGGCAGATGCCCAAAACACTTCACCTAGGAGGTGTCCACGAAGCATCCTGGTCAGATGCTTGAACCACCTCAGATGGCAACTTTTGTTGCGGAGGAGCAGCAGCTGTACTCTGAGGCCCTCCCGAATAACCAAGCTCCACCCCCTATCTCTACACCCTTCAGAGAAAGCTCATTTCTGCCATTTGAATCCACGATCTTGTTCTTTCTGTCACTACCCAGAGCTTGTAATCATAGGTCAACCACACCAGAGGTACTGTGTCAGGTATAGTGCCCACATCACTCCAGACACCGCACCATTCCAGATTTGACAATATGATTACAAAATTGATGATCAGCTAGAAACGTTGGGTCTCCCGGTGCGATGTGCACCCTTATACTCAAACATGGTGTTTCATATGGACAAACTACGTTTAGCATAGAAGTCCAATAACAAAACACCTCTCAGTTCAGATCAGGCACCCGTTCCTCCCAGTCATACTCCTCCAAGTTTAACCGTCTCCACCCACGCGAGCACTGAAGTCCCCCAATAGGACCAGACTCCTCCCACCCCTGAATTGCTGCTTCCGACACTTCCAGAGCCACAGCCAGCTTGGCCTGTCAGTGCCTGTCAGCTACCACCAGAGTCACACAAGCCAACCTAGTTTCACAGACAGTCTGAGCACAGATTGCTGAGACCTCCCTCTCCCAAGTCATGTTCTCTAGCTCTTCTAGGGGAAAGCCAACTGAAAGACACAATATCTCCAGCACGTCCTGAGTCTGCCCCAGTAGAAGTCCTGTTGACCACGTTGATTGAACTCAAAACATTCAGGCTGAGGACTCTGTAAAGAACTATAGGATACACCCAAAACTTTGGTCATTTACTCACAACTTCAATCCATCCACCCATGACAATTGCGCACTCGTGCTGATAACTTCTCCCTCAGTATTCCAAATTAATCAGCATTGACAGAAACTATCACAGCCACAAGTGCTAAATAAAATAGCTGCAATTTGCAGTAAATTGCTTGCCACAAACTTTAGTAAATTATGTTTCTATGATTCACAAAGGGAAACTACTATGAATACACATGTAGCAGTAAACGTAACAGTAGGCTTTTAACGACAAAAGAGGTGAGCTGGCACAAAGTGTTAGTAAGTCTGGCCCAAAGAGTTTTGACCTCTGTTTATACATGTTTATCATTGCCACTAACAGCTCTCTTACAGAAATGGAATGGACAAAGCAATAGACTGGCAAGATTTAGACTAAACTTTCACTTGTCTCCCATCTGTACAGAAGCTCAATGCTAGACCGCTAGAATACCACTTTTATAATACTGTCCTGTTTTATTGACTGACAGTGATTAATTTGTGGTCGGTGCAACTGCAGAAAATATGTGACCACCTTTTTGTTCTGTTCAAATAGTGATAAACTACAACAACTGTGGGAATAACTGTTAGATCAGTCATAAATGTGTAGATGTCCTCTAACAAGCTACAGTCGATTTGCTGTGAAAGAGCTGACCAAGACATTGCAACAAAGGCACTTAGCCAGAAAAGGAAATGGAGACAATTTGCCAACAACAGTCAGAAAGGGGGCTTTTGTTTGAAGACTTCAGTTATTTCATTGAATAATCAAGCAAAATGTTGTTTTAGCTGCTTTTATCATTGAAGCTTGTGGCGCTTCCCGTCCCCAGCAGACTAATACAAGCTATAGTTTAACTGCATTGTGACTCTGATTACACTCCTGTGCGTTCTTGGCACTCCTCTTGAGTGCCACTTGCCAACAGACCTTTGTATTGATCGCATTGTGATACTTAACGCCCTTTTGTTTCATTCATGAGGGATCAAATTCCTTCCCCACTAACTCAGATAAGAGACAAGAGGGTTTTACACAGAGAGGACCAAGGCGCTGAACTGAATCACCAATGGAATATTACCCTGACAGCAATAGACAAGTGTCATGTACGCGTGGCTGAGACGATAAGCTGAGGAGATAAATGTCTCCCGCTGTCGTTTAAATGATAAAGTGGAGGAATTCTGGCTGGAAAGCTGTCACATTGGGATAATCCTGGACCGGGCAAAGAATTCACACAGGGGGCCGCTCAAAGCACAATCAGAGGGAGATTTGTCACTGGGGCTTGAATGAGAAATATTGAGAGTATTACCAATTTTAGGTCCTTTTTCTACACACCAAACAGTTGTTTTATTCAAGGATTCACTGCCCCTGCTCTCTGGCGGGTGGGTGCTTTGGCTCCTGTCAACGCCAGGAGTAGCAGATGAGTGTGGTTTACAGCATCAAGATAATTCAGAAAAACAACATGTTGTACTGAGATTAGTGACTGCTGTGAATTCTCAAACTGGACTGTTGTTACATGTGACAAACCCACTGAATGATGGAGCAGTATAACAAATGCCTGCACACGTCGATGACTGCTGTTGTATTCTGACAATATCTGAAAAAACATGAGTAGATTATATCTATCGAGGTAAACATGGGTTGTTTACTGCCTTACGCTGCACAAAAATACAGAAATAACGAACGGAAAGCCGTCAGAAACTAGTGAGGAAGACATGTCAGTTTTTAGGTGAGACGGCTCGCAGCATTGCTGTGTGTTTACGGCTGTCTGATGAACATTTGTCGGGCTCTGTGATCAACGCTGTATGACATGTGTTTTGAGTTTCAGTCTGGGGTTTGTGACAGCAGAAAAGCGCAGACTGAAGGATTTGAGGAGAACAAGGAATCACATAGTTACCATAGACTGCATATAAAAAGATAGTCCATTAGTTTTTGGACTGTTGCTTTAATACCTCAAGTTTGGCACTTTGGCCATCATCATCTTGGTTTTATTGAAACTGGACGTGACTGTATTTGGAGAAGACAGTAGAGCTCGAGAGTGATGAATTAACACCCTGCATGTTGGTGATGTAGTGGCTCATCTAGGCTAAGATTGATTACAGTTCACAGAGGTACAGAAAGAAAGTGAGGAGTTTTCTTGTTACTGGCTGACTGTATTGCAGTTGTGCCATATATAAACTTAATGACAGCATTTATGAATAGATGGCAGAGGGGCGCGCACAAACACTCATTTTATGAACATGCCTGTGGAAATGTAAAAATGGATAAAAGCCTGTAAAATGACAAATACGACCTTAACTTTGAGTACAGTTTGGGTGAAGCTCAGTTAGGTGATCCCTGTGTGCAAGCTCATTGGCCCGATGAGCTAAAAATGAATTTCGCCACCATGATGTAACCCATTGATTTTTGAATCCCCATTTTGACTGTCGCCATCTGAGCTTTTTGAAACCAAACGTCACAATTACAAATCAGATCTGACTGTGAAACAGTGGATTTATGCTTTTGGGTTGAAGCGGCACCTCAGGTACAGCTTCATTTATGCTTGTGCATTAACTCGATGAAGTATAGCCGCAAACCCTACGTTGTAACCCATGCAATAACTTGCCGTGCACCTCTCTGGAAATGTAACTACACATCACATTAACACAGACCACAGACTGTCATTGGCCAGTTCGGTGCTGTTGTTTCATCTACGTATTTCCAGCTACCTCTTCGAATTGAGAGTAAATTAAAAAAAAAGAAAATGGAAATAAAAGAGTGGAAGCTAAATTCAAATTAATTTGTATCCTGGATTGAGTAACAGGCTATGTATGCAAATCAGCTGCAAAATTAAAACCACCTGCCTAATATCATGTAGGTCCTCTTTGGTGGGCTCTGACTTGTTATGCCTTGATCCAGGTCAGCTGGGGGTGTCCATTGGCGTCTCACTGGAACACTGAATGCAGATCCTTTAGTTTCTGTGGGGTGCGGGGTGGGGCCCCTGTGAATATGCCGTTGTTACTTCACATCACATGGATTTTTGATTTGGCGAGCTTAGAGGCCGGGTCAGTGCCTGGGGCATTCCTCAGCATTCTTTGCAGCGTGACGGGGTGTGTTGCCATAGGGGGACGTTCTTGTTTTGCAGCATTGTTTAGGCGGGTGGCAGATGTCAAAGTAATGTCCACATGAATATCAGGACCCAAGGTTTCCCAGCAGAACATTGCATTGTAAAGAGATAATCAATATTATTCACTTGAAATGTCAATGGTTTTAATGTTTTGGCTGATGAGTGTATGCCTACGATCTTTTTTTTTTTTTTTTTTTTACCCCAAAAATAAATGTACCTATTTTTTTATTAATAACATGAATATCATATTTTGGAATGAAACCAGTATTTTGAAATTCTTTCCTCATGAGCTTGTTAGTGGGAACGATAGTGTGCTTCTTTTCAATCACATCTAGCAGGGCTCTAATCCTGCTTCATGCTGTTACAGCACAACCCGCTCCACCGTTCCCCTGACTCTCGATGATATTTATTTTACCATAATCCAAATCAACACGCGGGCCTCTGTGCACCACAGCACAGAAAAACTTCCTAATGTTGATTTGTATCTCCAAATCCATGTGCTGGCTACCGGCAGGTATTAACCTTTAGACTTTATCCTTTCTCCTGCCTCCTGCCTGTCCCCTGTGACCAGCATCTCCATGCCTGATGTGGCTCTGACAGCAGAAACCAGATTGTGGTTTTTAAGTGAATTCACTGGTCAGCCTCTTTCTTGTTTGGCACTGTCGATGTTGTCTGATTGAAGTTAACTCTGAGGGTAAGTGGCTTCTCGGGCTTCAAATTGGCAGTAGTTAGTGCTAATGAAGTGGTAATATCCAGGTAAATGTTCTTCATTGTGGTTATTTTTTACAGTGATTATGCAGATACCTCCAAGCCGCTGCAGTATGATTACCTATAATTACAGTGAGGTACAATCATGTGGGTATTTTCATTTTTTTTTTTATCCTGTTCATAATGCTCATTATTTTTGTTACTAATGCATGCTTCCTGTCACAGGAGAAGCAGGATCTTCAAACATATATTAGAATAAAGGGGAGAAACAAGCGAGATCGCTAACGAGCTCCTTGGTTACCACAGGAATTACCATGGCAACCAATAAAGAATAAAGTGTGGCCAGATTACACAACTTGAATGAAACTACATTCAGGTTCTGTAAGTTAGTAATTAAAAATCTGATTGCTGTGCAGATGATCCCTAAAGTTTTAGTGCAGACTGAGCTACAGTACACAATAAAACTAATTGCATGTGAATGGTGCAAAACTGGATATTTGGTTTCTAATTACAGACAGTTTGGGTTCTGCAGTTACTTTTTATTTTCCACACAGGACTAAATATCAGTCCATTGTTTTGTGTTTCTATGACTGCAGCAGACTGTTTTTATCCTTATTTCAAGAACACCTACTGCTATATCTGAAAAGGGCACGTCAGAAAAGTTAAACCACTGCTGTACACAAATTACATCACTAATGTTTGTTAGTAGGGGTCTAGCAAGCCAACTAGCACCCTGCGGTCCACTTGTTAAGTGGTGACACATTGGCACTCTGATTATAGCATTTTCAAGTCCAAGTCTCTAATGCATTGCCTCAGGCTCTTGTCTTTTCAACATGCTGCAGTGCTGTGTCCCCTTAGCTCGTTCAGCCGAAGGACTGATACCATGGCGAGGCCACATTCACGAGAATTGCTACTCCTCCTACAGTACTGGTTAGATTTTAGTGAAACGTGCACACCTCATGGGTCTTTACCAAAATTGTGCTTAAGGTCAATGTCATGTTTGTCATTTTACGGACATGTTTTGTTTTTCACGCTATGATCATTTATAATCGCTACTCCTTGGAGTATTGGTCTGAGTTGTAATGTTCAGAAAGTGATCGTTTGCATGTGCCCCTCTACCGCCTATAGAAATGTTGTCATTGGGTTTATTCATGGCATAATAATGTTGTAAACTAGTTTACGGCCGGTCGAGAACGAGGGGTGTGGCGTAGGAGTAGCATCGGATCCTGACTAGGCGTCTGAGACTTGTTCAGTAACCTAACTGTAGTAACTGCAAAGAAGTAATGCAGTTCAAAACAGCACCAGTATGTGATTATGCCATTCTTAAATAGCATTAACGTCTACTATCAGAAATGCTAGCATTGAAAGAAATTCTTCTCCTGTAGTGAATGAGGAAACAGAAAGTTCACTTTCAGACGCCCACCTTCTCTGACACATAGTTAACATTTATTTGAGAGCATCAGGAAGGTTTCTTTGTAATCTATCCCTCCTCCTTGGTTTGATGTTATATAACCACAGTATTACCCTGACATTTCTTCTCATCAGGCAAGTAAAACAATAACTGTGCTGCATCATCATTGATTCCAAAGGACATTCAGCGACTAAACGCGTGTGGTTGTATTTCTGTTTGCTTTGGTTACACCAGTGACTCAGCAGCAGAATCCCACGTCTCACCAACTGTTTGGGAAGGAAAAACATGAGGAGCCACTCAGAACCCTCCAAAGAAGCATGAAGGGACTGTGTGCAGTGTAGCGGTGTCACTGAGTGCGCTATTTACTGCTTCAAAGACCTGCTGAGAGTTTTTATATGGGTGTCTCTCTTTTTCTCTGACTTGTGAGTGGGAGTGAGGATATCGTAGCCAAAACTACAGAATTTTTGACCATACTGTGTACACTCAGATCTCCAAGTATTTGAAGAGTGATATAATTTTGGTGTTTTGCCTTTGTATATCACCACACATGATGTAAACTAAAGCAATCAAGATGTAACTGAAGCGTAGAACAGACATCCAGCCTTTTTAGTATTTTCTTTAAATCTCATTTGGCCGAAGGACCTATGGCGATGCCATAAGGAGGTTATGTTACAATAACCTATGAATTGTGAGGGAGCCTGACCTAAATGAGCTGCTGTGTCCTTACATTTTGACATGTGGTACCAGCTCTCAGGAGCAGTGGCATAACTGGCTGCGTGCAGAGTGAAGGGACTGTGGACCCAAATGCAGAATGCAGGAGATGGGGATACAGGGACAGAAGACAAACTTTATTAGTCTTGAGCAAAACACAAATCCAAAAATCGTATAACATAGGAGCACAGAACCAGGGGAGCACTCACACCAAGAGGGATGATGTGACAGTGGACAGAAGGAAGACGGGGTATAAATACACCCCAGCTGACAACTAACAAAAAACATGAGGAGGAGCACAAGTGAGAATAATTAGGGGAGACAAGGGCAGGAATCAAAACAAGAAACACAACAGGAGACACAAATAAGAACAGCATAAAACAATAAACATCTACAGAACCAAACTTACCACAGAGAAAAGAAAACATTCAGCGAAAACAATCAGAGAGAACACAGGGGAGGCTGGAATGATATAAAACACAAAGAACTCAGGAAAGTAAACTACAACCAAAACTCCATAGAAATAGAACCAAAATACACTATGAAAAAACATGAACAGAAAACTACCAAGGCAACAAACTAGACATTCTAGACACTAACTCAAACCCAAAAGCACAAAAGGGAGGTGGGGAAGAGTTGCCTACACCTCCCTTTCCCCAGCCACCATCTTCAGCTCTTCTCACTCCAGTGTGTCCTGGGTCCTCCCCATGGTCTCACCTGGTTGGACATTTTCAAAACACCTCACCTTTGTTGCCTTTTTTGAGGCCGTGAAGCAGCAGATCTATACTGCACCCCTTCCTGATGACGTTATCCTGTCCCTAGAAGTGAACACAGAAAATCTGTGAAGGAAGCTCATTGGTGAGGACAAGAACAATTATCAGCTTTACCTTCACAATCAGTTTTCTCTTTATCGCAACAGACCAGTTAATTATTTGTATCACTGAAGACACTGCTCCAATTCCTCTCCTCCTGCTGCCCTCTTCCCCTGCTGTTGAACATGATCCTGATATACTTGAACGTTTCCGCTTGAGGCAACAACTCAACGTGGAGTAGGCAGTCCACCCCTTTCCAGCAGGCAATGCCTCAGACTTGAGAGTTCTAATTTCCCAACCTAGTCTTGCTGTAATGTGGAAACTGCTCTGGTGCAAGCTGGAAGGACCATATGATCTGTAAAAAGAACCTGACTGTCAGCTTTAATTCAAGGGCTTTACAAAAATAGGGAACGGAATTACATCCAATTAACACCTAGACAGCTAGCAAAATTAAAAATATAAGGATTATTATCTACATTTAATGACTGCCTGAAGCTTGACAACCCTGGACATCTTTAAATACTGATCATCTTCTAGATGCTATGCCAGACATTTACTGCAGCACCATCAGTTGCTGCTTGTATAGCTCTGTGCATTTCAGAATTAATCCTGCTACGTCTATGAGCAGCTATATCATCAATAAACACGATTGACGTGGTTCCACTGGCAGCCATGCGTGCCCATGGATCATACTGTCTCCACCATGTTTGACAGATGATGTGATAAGCTTTGGATCATTCTACTACGAGTTTATCTTGGATTCATCTGCCTGAAGATTCTTGTTCCAGAATGGGGAGGCTTTCTAAGTAGAATGTACTAAACACTTCAGTTGATTTGTCCACTCCGAAAGTTTCTCTTATCTCTAATAGGTTTATGTTTCTTTTGAGTCTGTAATTAAAAGTGGCTGCAAGTTCATCAGCATTTATGCACTTCCGATTACTTCTGTTGTAGTGGTGAAACTATATACATTCAGACCTTCATAAATAAACTTTTTATTTATATTTCCATATATATTTTTTGACAATTAAGTAGTCATTTCAGCTTTATTAAATCAAAATGCTTACATTACCTTATGCCACTCATTATATGATTATTTTTGGGTGAGTAATTAAAAACATTCTACATAAAGCACCTTGCTCAGTGCTTCACAGTATTTTTATTGCATCTGACTGTGATTTATTCATAATTTGACACCGAGAGGAAAAGATGAAGAAAGCATCAGATCGTTAATCCAAAATTAATATTCATACCCATCTGTATGAAATAAATATAAATATATAATAAAAATCTACAGCATATAAATCCCTTTGGACTGCCCGTCTCACAGGTCTATGAAAAGAAGAAGACAAGTTTTAAGGCATCTATGAACAGTTTGTTTCGCTTTGAAAAGACTTTCTACCAAATATTTAGTCCCTATAAGAACTAGAGAAGGGTCTCGCTGTTTCTGGATGGTGGTGCTTCTTGTGAATTGTTTAAATATTGTTGTGCTTTGAAATCTAAATGACAGTATCAAAATGTCGGAGAAAGGCATTTCAAAGCAGAGTGTTTGTTTCAAATTTCAAGTCTGTCTGTGAAGATATGTATAGCTTTAGCTGTAGAGTTTTATCCGTCTGTCCATCACAGCTCAGAAGAATTGTTCCTCCTTCTGCAGTACTGGTCAAAATTTAACTAATGAACTTACACACAATGATCACCTAATCTTCACCCAAATCGTGCTCAAGGTCACAATCAAGCTCACATTTGTCATTTTACTGCCACTTTCCCATTTTCACAAGAATTGCTGCTCTTAAAGGTATTTGTCTAGATTTTGATATTCTTAAAATGAGTGTTTGCATGTGGCCCTCTGCCATCTCTCCTTAAAGAGTGTCATTGGGTTTATTTATGGCACAATAACATTGTTGTAAGCTAGGTTAGGGTCGATCAAGAACTTGGGTCGTTGTGCTGAATATGACTGTTTATGAGTCTTCTTGACTTCTCAGTGGATTTTCATTCTCATTGGTTTGTGCAACACAGACAACCAATGACAAGACAGCTTATTACTTTCTGTTTGTATTTCACACATTACAATAACCTGTGAATTGTGAGGGATCGTGAGCTAGCTGAGCTACTATGACACTGATCTGGTTAGTTTAACAGTCTCCAATGTGTCCTGTAATGTTTGTTTACACAGGATTTATGGATAATTAATGGGAGGTTTTGTTTAAAAAAATACATTATTATTATTTAACAGTCGTTAATTTGACAAGAGGGACATGGAACATCACCTCTCTGGCGGGAAAGGAGCCCAAGCTTGTGTGTGAGGTTGAGGCTCCAGAACCAGTCTCCTGGAGAGTGGCTGGACTCTGTTCCGCTCTGGAGTTGCCCTCAGTGAGGTGGATGGGTATACTTATATACCCCTGGTTTGGTGCCCGCTCGATGGGGTTTACCCCAGTGAACAAGCAGGTTATTTCCATGCGCCTTTGGATTAGGGAACGGGTCTTGACTGTTGTTTGTGCCTATGGGCTGAGTAACAGTTCAGAGTACCCGGCCTTCTTGGACACTAGTAAATGTCTTTATACTATATATGAATAGAGCTACATTGTAGTGAGTTATGTTCTGCAACTCATTTATGAATTGATGCCTTACATGGGACATTTGTTCCGCACCATAGACTGTAAATCAAAGATTTATCTGATTTATCCTCCTTTCTGACAATTCTAATTTATAAAATGAGCTTCATGTTGACTTCAGCATGACTTGAAACTAGCCTCTGAGACAATAACCTCATCAAGAAATTGGCTACACCTCCCTAACTCTGCTTTTTCCTGTTAAAAGGGAGTTCTTCCTCCCTACTGTCGCCTAGTGCTTTCACATAGGATTTTGTCTGACCCTTGAGGGTTTCTCTCAAATCTATATTGGAGGCCCTTCACCATGAAAATAAAGCTCCTTAAGATAATTGTTTTGAATTGGCACTATGTAAGTATAACTGAACTGAACTGGAATTAAAATTTTTCAGAGCGCACAGATTGCATGGCTGTATGTGAAGGCTTTATATTGGATGATGAAGGGCAAACTTGGAGTAAAACCCTATAAGCCCAGCTAAAGATGTTTAGCATTAATAGTAACGGCTTTAGTAAGACTGATGGTGGTAACTTTGCTTCAGGCAGTGTTCTTCGTCTCTGTCTCCTCATCTTTTAGGACGGAGCGCCGCTGAACTTGAGCTTCATCCCATTGGACATCAAACTAACCAACTGGGACGACCTGCCCGAGGCCTTCAGCCGGCGCCGGGAAAATCGAATACAGGTCTGCCCTTCCCGCCAGGCTGATTGTGTGTGTGTGTGTGTCTCTTACGTGTGCTTTGATATTCATGAATGTGTGTGGGTTTGCATGCAGACTGGGGCATTTACACGAGGGAGATGTACCTCCTTAATTTGTCATTACTGCAAAAACACTTTAAAGGGGTATTAAACTGGAGTTGACTTTCAGGTTGTAGATGTGCCCAATGTTTGCTTTTCTTGATTGATTTGAAGGAAAAAAGATTTAACCATGAGAAAAATTTTTGCATGATAGAAAAGTCTACATATGCTAAAGGGTGCAGCTGAAAGTTTTTCAGTTAGTGTCCATAGGCTGCTTTAAAGATGACCTTAATTTTAGACTAAGATCATTTTGTTTCATATCGCAGCCAGTGGCGCTATCTCTTAAATTCCACTGACCCAGTGCAGATGAGGCACAAGGCAGTACAGGGGTTATTAAACCTAACAGATATGTATGTGTCACTGCCATGTGAAACTAATCACACCGCTGATCATGAGCAGGAAGAGCAGCGGCACGGCACCAGGCACCTGACAGATCGGTGGAGCGTGGAAACCCACTTTCCACCGCTGCATGGCCTGAAGAAGGAGAGCGAGGGGGTGGTGGAGGAGGAGGATGAGGAGGGCGTTGAGGGATGATGGAGATGGGAGAAAAGAGAGGGGGCGGAATTGGGGTTTGGGCAGCAGAGGAGACCAGCAAAAGTGAAAGTGCAGTTTTATGAGGATCGTTAAAGGAGACAGATCATCGCCTCAAACGACCCCGCACGCCAACCAGCTAATATTAAATCCTGCAATCTGCCGTGCCGATACCAGCTACTGACAGAAGCCCCACCTGTCACGTTGTTTATGTTGCTTTGTAAAACCAAGGCGTGAGTTGCATCCATCCTCCGACCCATCGTTTATGCCCCGCTTCACTCCAATTGCCCATCGCAATCAATACTAAGCAAGCAGTTTAATGTGAGCTGCGACACTTCTTGGACGGTGAAGCAGCGGTGTGTAAACTCGCCTACATCCAGAGCAACAACACAAACAAAAAAATCAAAACCTCTTTGAAATGAAAGGTCAATCATTATAGAATATATATTAGAATAAGTTACATTTAATAAAAACAGGATCGTATTTCTGGGAAGGCAGTTGCTAATTGTATGGTCCCTTTTTATCTTGTACTTGTGCCTTGTACAGGATGTACAGGAGGTTAATGTACAAACAAACAATTTTTTTTTTGTATAAATTGTTTCTGACTTTGCTGTTACATTTCTGCTAATGATATTAAAATCCCTTTTCAGACTTGAGATAATGCAACACTGCAGCTTCATCAGTCTGTTAAAGTGGCGCCACTCTTTCATAAGAAAGCCGTTACTATGTTAGCGCTCCTACTGAGCATACATTTGCTTCATATTTTATTCTCGGGCTGTACTAGAGCAGCTTTGCATGATTCACAGTTCAAAATGTTTCCCTATTGTCTGAAATAAGCCAATAATAAGCTTAAAACAGCTTTCTTTTCATTGGCTGCACCACTCAAAGACGGGTTTAACAGCATGTGGGTGGGGCCTCTATGTTTACATAGAGCTGTGTTCCTATATTAGGGATATCTGCTATTAGTGACATCCATTAGAGAGTAGAAAAAATTGCCTTAAAAAGAGCTTTTAAAGCAGTATGAAGTCTGTATTACTTATACATACACTGACCTCATTATTTGAAACCATGTTTAATGTGAGCATGCACCACATATGTAAAAATACATATGTGAATGAAAATGAAGAAATGGACAGTCAGTCTCCTTTAAACTGTCGTTCTCATGATCAGTGTCATTTGCTCGTAGAACTTGATCAATTTTGTCTCCATGTTGGGGATAATTCATTAGTAATTTGCAAAATTAGCTCTACTGGGTAAGGTGCATCAAGGCTTGCAACCCTCTTGCTTTGGAAAAGCTTATGCAGGTATGCAATGACTAGATGTGACAACTTCAGGTTCTTTTCACTTTGAGTAAAGTTTCATTATTTTAATTACAAGTGAGTCTCGTTACTCTCACTTTGTAATAAAGTATTTACTGTTAACTTGTATTTTATAACGACAATATTATATGCACTCACTGCACACTTCATTAGATACACCTTGCTAGTACCAGACTGGACCACTTTTTGCTTTCAGCTCCCTCTTAATTCTTCACACAGTTGCTGTAGATTTGTCAGCAGCACATCCATTATGCCAGTCTCCTGTTACATCCCATCCCAGAGGTGCTCTGTCGGATTGAGATCTGGAGATTGTGGATTTCATTTGAGTACAGTGAACTCAGTATCATGTTCAGGAAACCAGTTTGAGATCATTTGAGGTTTGTGAGGTGGTGCGTTATTTTACTGGAAGCAGCCATCAGAAGATGGTTACACTGTGGTTGTAATTAGCAACGATACTAAAGTAGGCTGCGGTGTTTAAATGGTGCTCAGCTGGTGCTAAGGGATCCAAAGTGAAAATATCCCCCACACCATTACACCAGTACCTCCAGCCTGAACTGTTATACAAGGTAGGATGCATGCATGCGTTCATGTTTACACCAAATTCTGACGCTACTATCTGAATCAAGACTCATCAGAGCAGGCAGCATTTTTCCAATCTCATATTGTCCAGTTTTTGTGGATCCTTACAAACTGTAGCCTCAGCTTTATTTTCTTAGCTAACAGGAGTGGCACCCATTGTGGTCTTCTGCTGCTGTAGCCCATCTGCTTCAAGATGTGACATTTTGGTCACAGATGCTAGTCTCCATAAACGGATGTAACAGGTGGTTATTTGAATTCCTGTTGCCTCCCTATAAGCTCAAAGCATTCTAGCCTCTTCTCTGACCTCTGGCTTGGACAAAAACATTTTCTCCCAGAGAACTGCCGCTAACTGGAGATTTTTTCCATTTCAGACCATCCTCTGTAAACCCAAGAGATGCTTTGGAGATTTTGTGTGCCCCCTTGATCAACTAAAATCACATGAACTTTTGAGCTCTGTGATATTTGACCAGTTTGTTGATCCTTGAAGTTTTTTACTCATGTTATTGCTGATTAGGCACAGTGAGGTGAGCAACTCAAGGAGCGATGCCTGCTCATTTGTAATCTTGTATATCAGTCTGGTATTCTGACATTTAGACTTGTGCTGTGTTGAAAGTAATATCTAAATGTCATTAGGGTCATAGTTAGAGTGCCGTCATGATTGTTACATGTAAGTAACCATGGTGCAAATTCAGATATTAATTCAACATGTGTAGGTGCCATCACATTAATAGGAAGGAGTCTATGATGAGAACTTGCATAGATTCCTTAAACGTGGACGCTGGGACCAGTTCGTGTTTGTTTTTTGTTTTTTGGCTTTTGACATTATTTTGCCATGAAGACAAACACAAACCTTTAAAAGATAAAAACATCAGTGTCATAAGCTTTGTCCAGCTACACAGTGATAAATCAAAGCACTCTGTTTCCACCCACACGTCTCACCTATTAACCCATTTGACCTTCTGCCAATCTGTAAGCTGGAAAATGCATCCCCTACTCTTCTCCATAGTCTCAACTTTTGACATCTAATTCGACTTTTTGACTCTCAGCTAACCTCTGACGGCTTAGCAGAACAATTACCATTTCAGAATTTCCCAAAGCTTATCCAGAGCCTTCATCAGTACTCCGTTACTCCATTCAGTAGGTGGAAGACCATCTGTATGTAGAGCAGGATTCCTGTGATAACACAGCTCACAAAATGTTAGGGATATTCGGCTTTTGGGTGAAATTTCAGGATGCACCCAAAATGCACTATAACCCTTGCAGGTGAACTTAATCTGACCTTCTCTACACTTTTGAATTCACATGTCCAACTGTTCAGTGTTTCAGTACTTTTTGCATAACTTGCTGTTCTTTAACAAGGTGCTTAACGGCAAAATTTACAGCTGGTGTTTGAGCTGTGAATCAACCAATGCATTTTCTGGTTCAGTTAGAATTGGTATTTAAGCAGTCCTCTTCATCATGCTGTCCACATTTTGACATCATGAGACCAAGACGACACCTCGCCATTGCGAGGCTTCAAACAGGATGTTGTCAGAGGGCAGTAGCCAGTGAGCTTAGTGTGTCACAGAGTGTCAACAGCAGGTTGCAACAGAGATTCAGAGAGACTGGAAGAGTCACAGAAGTCAAGCTGTAATCGACGGTCAGGGACACATGACAAATTATTGAGACACTGACATTTTTTGTTGTGGTGTGCCCACCACTGTTGTTGGCTTTTAGTTCAATAAAATTTTTGAGATGAAGAAATCACCATTGCATGCTTCTACTTAAAGCTGAAGCATTAAGATTTCTAAGGGGTCCATGACAACCCCAGTTAAACAACCCCATAGCATTATCCCTCCTCCTGCAAACTATAGAGTTGGCAGATTGCAGTCAGACAGGTAACGTTCTCCTGGACCTTGCAAACCCAGACTCATACATCAGACTGCCAGATAGAGAAGTGGAATTCGTCAATCCAAAGAACACGTTTCCATTGCTCCAGAGTCCAGTGGCAATGTAGTTTAGACCACTCCATCTGATACTTGGCATTGCGCTTGCTGATGTAAAGCTTACGTGCAGCTGCTCAGCCACGGAAACGCTTGCCATGAAGTTCCGGGTGCATAGTTTGTGTGCTTATGTTAATGCCAGAGGAGGTTTGGCGACTTTTTCGCACTATGCGCCTCAGCGCTCAGTGACCCCATTCTGTAAATTTTCATGGTCTGCCACTTTGTGGCTGAGTTGCTGTGGTTTCTAAACACTTTCATTGTGCAATAATACCACTTAAAGTTGATGGTAGCATATATAGGAGGGAACAAATTTCACAAACTGACTTGTGGCAACAGTGGCATCCTATTACAGTACCACGCTGGAATTCACTGAGCTCTTTAGAACGACCCATGCTTTTGCAAATGTTTGAAAAGGCAGACTATGTGGCTAGGTGCTGGATTTTATACACCTGTGGCAGTGGGACTGAACGAAACACCTAAATTCAATGCTTAAGAGGTGTGGCCCAATACTTTTGTCCACATAGCGTATGCCATATATCAGTATTTTAAAATGTACTTTTTAATGTCATTACAGTCATTGCAACTGTATCACCCAGACCTCATTTACACTAAATGGTCAAGTGCTGACCAACATTTTTATCTACCGAGTGGTGCACACTATTTCTGTCAAAAATATACCCAATTAAACAGCAAAAACATCAATAAAGAAAGTCTCAGTGTTATGATAGCTTGAAAACTGTCTGCATAATGTATATTGGGCTTTATTTTCACCCAAGTCATCTTTTTCTGACTGTAAATATCATTCATAGCATAGAAAAAAACACTTTTAAAGTGCAATATACGTAGGTAAATTGCCCATTAGGCATCTGTGTCTGGTGAGCTGTTTGTTTTATTGCTGGTGGATTTTGTTTGAATTCTGCCTTGGCTGATAGAATATACAGTCCTCTTTTGGTTTGATGGGTTTTGTTCAGCTATCTGGAAAACTGTCTCCTTTGAATTGTTTGTTTTCAGTTGAGGTGTATTTTCAAAATTGAAAAGCTAAAAAAAAATGTTTTGCTTTTAAAGAGGTTCCAATGTCCAAACTATGAATTTGTGCTGAAAATGAAGACTCCAGCGGTTGCAATTGCAGCCAGAAATTGAATATAAAGTGAGGTGTCATGTCGCCCCGCAGGTGCTGAGGTTTGTTCAAGAGTGGAGCAGCCTGGCGGCCATGAAGCAGAAACTGCTTAGACGCAGCGGTCTTCTCTTCCACAGCCCTAACCTGGGCTTGCAGCGGCTGTCCACCGCCCAGCGCCCTCACTCGAGCACCAAGAGGTCAGTTTCTAGCTGTAAATATGTTCTTGAAGGAACTTTAGCTAAAGATCTCCTCCATTCAGCGATTTTACACTCACTGAAGTCTATCTGGTCATCCCTTAACCCTGTATTCTTTCTGATGACCTAAAGAGGGGGCTCCACTGGTTACAAAAAGTAGTCCGGATGTATGTATAGAAGTCTATGGGAAAAGAATCACTTGGCTTCTGTTATCTATAACCTCAGTAAACACTTTCCCAAGGAGTGCATGGTCTCAATTACTAGTTTCAAGTCTTTTCATCGCAGCGTAAGGTTCATTTTGAAAATTATGGGCCTAAATCGAGTCAACCTGGAGGATAAAGCCGTGTCTCTGCATTATGAGCATGCAGATCCACCAAATTGGCAGTGACCAGAAAATTCAACCTAAGTCCTAATGAGACTTCCCTAGCCAAGGGTTGACGTCACTGTGCCGACATCCATTTGTATTTTAAAAATACAATCTGTTGTGTGGTTTCAGGTTAGTCCTAAACCTAGCACAATTTATTTTCATGCCTTCTTGATGTTGTACCTAAACATTTACACCATATGGATAAGAAAGGTGGACCATGCCTCTTTATCATCGAATTGAGGTGTATAAAGTCAAGCACCTAGCCATGCAGTCTGCCTTTGTAAACATTAGCGAAGGAGTGGGTCATTCTAAAGCGTTCATTGAATTTCTGCATGTGACATGAATGCGATGCCAAAGTTGCAACAGGTTAGTTGGAGAAATTTTTTTTCCCTCCTAGATACGACACCATCAGCTATAAAGTTTCATTTATGCTTGTGTGGTAAATTAACATTGTAGGTACATTGTAGGCCCGAACGCTTGTGAAATCCTACATCATAATCCTCACCATAACCTGATGTGCACCTTCACTGAAATATAACTACACAGTGCGTCAGCACTGACCGCAAGTACTGTAATGGGCCAATTCAGTGCTGTCTTTTCCTTCTTCGTATTTCCAGCTACTTCCTTGCTGCGTTTTTTTTTTTTTTTTCCCCTTTCCCTTTTTTCTTTTTTTTTTTTTTTTTTTTTTATCAACGTCTTTCTGTATTAGTGCCTATTGTTGAATAATTATCAGCTCCAACTCGAGGAATATTTCTGTTGTTGTAGTCACTGTTGTCTGACATAAACACAGGAAGTACAGAGCGGAAGAAATAGAATAGAAGCTCAACAGTGGTCCTTACACCCTACCACCAACTAGTGTCTTGGCAGCAAATTACAGGACAACAAAGGCACAGCTAGCAAAACATAAACGTTGGTAACAGCATCAGCCACTATGTGGTAGGCTCTATGTAGACTCAACCACCAACTGGCAGACCACGTAAAGTTAAAGAGCGGCGTCACCGAGAGCTGAGGGGCATAATGCACAAAAGCTGCCAACGCTTTGCTTGACTCACTGAGTGCAGGGTTCCAAACCTCCTCTGGCATTAACATCAGCACAAACGCTGTTCAGCTTCATAGCATGGGCCTTCATGCAAGCCTTGCATCACTAACACAATGCCAAGCATCAGATGAAGCGCTGTGAAGCACACAGCCACTGGACTTTGGAGCAGTGGAAATATGTTCTGTGGAGTGATGAATCACACCTCTCTATCTGGCAGTCCGGTGGACCAGTCTGGGTTTGACCAATGCCAGGAGAACGCTGCCTGCCTGACTGCAACTGCGCAGTAAAAACTGTGCTCCAGTGCACAAAGCAAGATCCGTAAAGGCATGGTTGGATGAGCTTGGTGTGGAAGAATTTGATTGGCCTTCACAGAGCCCTTTGAACACTTTTGGGAACTAGAATGGAGATTGTGAGCCAGAACCTCTCGTCCAGCATCAGTGTCTGACCTCGCAAAGGCTTTTCAGGATGAATGGGCAAAAATTCCCACAGACGCACTCCAAAATCTTGTAGAAAACCTTCCCAGAAAAGTGGAAGCTGTTATACACAAACTCTTTAGTAATGCCTGTGGATTTAGAATGTGATGTCACAAAACCTCCTGTAGGTGTAATGTATAGGTGGCATAATGCTTTTGTCCATATTTTGTTTCTTACGCAGTCCTGCTTTTCTGCTTTGTAATGCTGTTTTTAATGTCAAACCCATTTTTACCTGGGCTACACATGATTAACAGCCTCAGTTATTGCTGCCTATTTGTTTGTGTTATTTTTATTCATGCAGTTATTTGTTTATGTGAAGTTGGGTATTTTTGCTTTAGCTGCCAGGCTTGCCTCATAACACAGCTCCCCTATTTTCTCCATAACACACCTCTGTGTTATGCATGTCCCTGTATAGGACTATTATGTATGCTGATTTCAAATAGAAGGTGCGTGTCTGTTATTTTAGAATGTTTCTGGTTCAAAATCATATCACATAGTGATAGGAACAGTGCTGGCAGTGTCATGACTCATAGTAATTGTGTCATTTTAGTTAGCATCAGTAGCTGCCAGATTAAAACAACAAGCCTGCTCTCACTCACCATTGTCTAACATCAAAGACCAATTTTTCTCAAATATGACTCAATTTTTTCAGAGGTGAATCCTCCCTCATCATCACTGCAAACTGCACATGTGCACTCAGGGTCATTTGTGCCACGCCTCCCCCTGTAGTGCTTCAGTAAATCTGTAAACAGTAACGAGCAAGCAAAAATGCATCTCCCACAATGAGCCAATCAGTAAGATTGTCCTTTGACATTGTTTTAAATTGGTGGAAATAGTGAGATTTATTAGTTCCCAACATTATGTTAGAATCCAAGAAGTAATGTGTGAGACTGCAGAGTGAACCGAACGGATTTGTAAATACTAACTGCCCCAGGCGTCATGGAAGGCTGATGTTTGAGCGCGTGTGTGTGTGTGTGTGTGTGCGCGCGCACGCGCATGTGTGGGGGTGTATCAAAGGATGTCTGCTGAGGCATAAGAGAGGATGGGATGAGCTCTGTGTATGCGTACATGCATGTTATTTTTTTTTTTTGACAAACAGGCATTGTTACTGGCACACTAATTACAGCTGGCGTGGATTGAGGCAGAGACGGTTTGCCAATTACAGGGTAGACTCGGGTGTGTGTTTGTGTGTGTGTGTGTGTGTGTAAGTGAGGGAGAGCGTTTCTCAACTAGGGAAAGCATTTGGGTGCATGAACCTAATCAAGGTGTGAGTAGGAGGCAATTGGCCCGGCTTGATTTGATACCTGTTTGATTTATTCACTAATCAGAACCAATCAAGCTCCAGCTTTGGCTCAGCGGGACGATCACAGCTCACCTTCCCTGCTCTGAGACTCTCAGTTTTCAACAACTTCAAACTTAATGCACTTTGCCTGGCTTTCCAACACTGTGGATATTTTTGTCATGAGCCATTCATGGTGATTTACAGCGATTTCAGAAGAGTTAAGCGGATTTTAATCCAGTTTGCATCCCGGCTAAGCGGGCTTCATTGTTAAATAGCACAGCATTGGAAATAAGTGGTTGACTGGGGCCTATAATTACCACTGTAATACAGTGCCAATTCCTAAAAGGTTAGGATGTTGTGTAAAATATAAATTAAAAAAACAATGCAGTGATTTGCAAATATAAAAAATATTTTATTCACATTGAACACAGACAACATATCAAATGTTGAACATGACACATTTTACCATTTCATGAAAAATACTAGCTCAGCTTGAATTTAATAGGAGCAACACATCTCAGAAGCCGTGACAAGGGAACAAAAGGCTGGAAACTAAAAAACAGCTGGATGAACATGTAGCAACCAATGAAGTTGATTAGCAACAGGCCAGTAATGTGATTGAGTATAAAAAGAGCACTTTATAGAGGCTGACTCGCTCAGAAGTAAAGATGTGTAGAAGTTCAGGAATCTGCGAGAAACTTTGTAAATTGTGGAGCAATTTCAGAATAATGTTCCTCAACATAAACCTGCAAAGAATTCTAATATTCCATCATCTACAGTACATAATATCATCAAACGATTCGGAGAATCTGGAGACATCTCTGTGCACAGGGGACATGGTCAAAATCTAATGTTGTATGCTGGTGATCTTCAGGCCCTCAGGCAGCACTGCATTACAAACAGACATGATTCTGTCATGGACGTCACTGCATGGGCTCAGGAACACTTCCACAAATCACAAATGTCTGTAAACACAGTTGGCCGTGCTGTCCACAAAAGCCTGTTAAAGCTCTATCATGCAAAGAAGAAGCCACATGGGAACATGATCCACAAATGTGGCCGTCTTCTCTGGACCGAAGTTAATTTGAAATTGACTGAGGCAAAGTGGGAAACGGTTCTGTGGTCAGACCAGTCGAAATGTGAAATTCTTTTTGGAAATCATGAATGCCATGTCCACTGGATTAAAGAGGAAAGGGACCATCTGGCTTGCCGTCAGTGCTCAATTCAAAAGCCTGCATTTCTGATCGTATGGGGGTACATTAGTGTCAGTGGTATTGGCAGCTTGCATATCTGGAAAGGCACCATCAATGCTGGAAGGTATAAATAGGTTTTAGAGCAACATATGCTCCTCCTGATGACTTTTTCAGGGAAGGATTTGTATATTTCAGCAAGACACTGCTAAACCATATACTGCAGATATTGCAACAACATGACTTCATAGTAGAAGAGTCTGGGTGCTGGACTGACCTGCCTGCAGTCCAGACCTCTCGCCAACTGAAAACATTTGGGGCATCATGAAACGCAAATTACGACAAAGAAGACCCAGGACTGTTGAGCAACTGGAATCCTATATCAGACCAGAATGGGGAAACATTCCTCTCCTAAAAGGTGGTCTCCTCGGTGCCCAGAAGTTTACAGACTGTTGTTAAAAGAAGAGGGGATGCTACACAGGAGTAAACATGCTCCTGTCCCAACTTTTTTGAGAAGTGTTGTTGCCATCAAATTCAAGATGAGCTGGTATTTTTATGAAATAGAAAAATGTCTCACGTTCAATATTTGATATATTTTCTATGTTCTTTTGTGAATAAAATATTGGTTTATAAGATTTGCAAATCATTGTATTGTTTTTTAATGTTTTATGCAGCATTCAAAACCTTTTCGGAATTGGGGCTGTAAAAGAAATGCACATGCTTTCTTTCATCTATGTGAGTACAAATTTTCAACAGAAATTGCTAATTTTAGACGTTAAATATGGCAGCTTTTAAAGTTAAATGTTTTATTCAGTGTTATGTAGGCGCATTTTTCTTATCAAAAATCTACAGTACTATGCAACCAACCAGTCAAATGATTAGCAGCAATACACAACAGAAGTCATTATATTCATGTAATAATTGATAGATCAAATCAGGCATGAGTTGTTGAAACTAGGCTAAAGGGTCAGCTCTGAGCCCCTTCTTGTTTGCAGTAGTGATGGACAGGCTGACAGATGAGGTCAGGCAGGAGTCGCTGTGGACGATGATATTTGCAGATGACATTGTGATCGGTAGTGAGAGCAGGGATGGGTGGAAGAGAGCCTGAGAGCTGGAGTTATGAACTGGAGAGAAGAGGTATGAAAGTCAAAGGAAGCAAGACAGAATACATGTGTGAATGAGAGTGAGGCAGGTGGAATGGTGAAGGTGCAAGGAGCAGAGGTAGTGTCCAAAGCAAGGGACAGTGTCTTAGTTTAGCAGAATTTGAATCCCAGGATCCAAATGAATACCTGGATCTGGATGAGTCTGGGAAATTTTCTTCAAAACGTTAAGTTGATAGCTTTAAATGTTGATGACTTCTTTATTACAAGTATTTGTTGAGATATGTTGCATAATACCAATCTCAAAATATTGAAGACTCTTTCAAAAAATTCTGTGTCCACATCCAGAGCAACTCCCAGAGTTAATCATGTCTAAGTTGGGCCACTTCCTACCACTGGTAAAAAAAAAAATATGTGTGAATCTATCTATAACATTTTACGTAAGCTTGCGAGAAAAAAACACTTGCTTAAAAACTTATCTTCCTTGGAATAATTAAAAATCTACATGTTTATCAATCCATTATAAGATTAACTGTCTACAAATGGAGGATATACATGACCCTAGCTGCTCTTTCAAGGGGATCAGCCTAAATTTGCAAAAACAGCTTGGATGTTCCTCAAAACTACAGAAAATTGCAGACAGCTGTTTTGCAGGGAGAAAAATGCAGAATGCGACGCAACACCAACACTTAATCCCAAACATGAAGCATGGTGGAAGGAGCATCAATGTTTGTGGTTAGTTTGGTGCCTCGATAGAAACTCCATACATTTACATTTGGCTGAGATTGCAGTATGTAAAGCACTTTTTGTCATGTTATCTTGGCAGCTTACATTAAAGCTAAGTATTCAGTACAGCACATGCATAGAGTTGATCAACTTCTTAGAAGCAGAGACCAAGTTTTGAGTTCTTTTCCTTCTTTTGTATCTACAGTGAGTCACTGCAAAAAAAAAAAGAGTTTAAATAGATAAAAAACAAACAAACACTGGATCCTACACTTCCCTTTATGCAATTTGATAATCTTCCTCCCTAATAAATGCCCACATCTTTCAAACTCCCCCAGTTTCTAACACAGGCATCCTGTAAATTTGGAAGTCTCAAGCTGAAACTCAAACAAGGCAGGGCTTTTTTCTCAATTTTGGCAAAACTCATACAGAGCAACAAAAGACATTTTCACAGGCTGAGTGGTACTTATAACGAGTGTATTGAACTCTGCCAATTTGCATTCTTTAAGTGCCTCTCTGTAAAGTACTTTTAATTCTTAACAACAGAGTTTTCACAGGCTGACTGCTACTATGAGCTACATTTCTTATTATTGAACATTTACATTTTTCCAATAGACACATTTTTTTAGAAACATTATTATGTTTGAGCTAAACTTGGCATAATATATATCAAATTCATATCCAGATTTATGCATTTGAAATTTAAATTAGCAGCCTCATGTGTCTTTCACTTCCAATAAACCACCTTAGAATTTCCACAATTGAAAAGCCTGTTGTCTCCAGCCATGTCTCATTGAGGCCGGTGGAGAACGGCAATCAATCAAAGCGGCTTCAGCTGGGCCATACCAGGCAGCAGCTCGTTAGTTTGATTTCACACAGCTGAGCAGGGTCTGGCCTCTGTGCTGAACTGCGGGCCGGCCCAGGCGGAGCCGGGCGGCTGTCTGCGGCTCTGCACGTACGCTGTCAGCTACCCGCTGCCAACCTGAGCCTGTAACAACGTCCCTGTAGCTGGGCATCAAATGTCTACCAGCATAAAACCATGTCCAAATAATCTAGTTCATATCACGCTGTGTCTTGTGTCCTGCTGCACCCTCCACCACGCCTGTGCAGCGTGTTTAAATTTACTGTAGCTTTCTAACTACAACCCCAATTTTAAAAAGGTTTTGAATGCTGCATAAAATGTAAATAAAATCAATGCAATGATTTGCAAATCTCACAGACCAATATTTGCTTTACAAAAGAACATAGAAAATATATCAAATATTGAAAGTGAGACATTTTTCTGTTTCATGAAAAATACCAACTCATCTTGAATTTGATGGCAACAACACTTCTCAAAAAAGTTGGGACAGGAGCGTGTTTACTACTGTGTCACATCCCCTCTTCTTTTAACAATAGTCTGTAAACATCTGGGAACTGAGGAGACCAGCTGCCGGACTTTTGTGAGAGGAATGTTGTCCCATTCTGGTCTGATGTAGTATTCCAGTTGCTCAACAGTCCTGGATCTTCGTCACTGTATTTTGTGTTTTATGATGCACCAAATGTTTTCAGTTGGTGAGAGGTCTGGACTGCAGGCAGGTCAGTCCAGCACCCAGACTCTTCTACTATGAAGTCATGCTGTTGTAATGTCTGCAGTATGTGGTTTAGCATTGTCTTGCTGAAATATACAAGGCGTTTCCTGAAAAAGACATCATCAGGAGAAGCATATGTTGCTCTAAAACTTATATATACCTTTCAGAACTGATGATGCCTTTCCAGATGGGTAAGTTGTCAGTACCATAGGCACTAATGCACCCCCATATGATCAGAGATGCAGACTTTTGAATTGAGCCAGATGGTCCTTTTCCTCTTAAGTCCAGTGGACACGGTGTCCATGATTTTCAAAAATAATTTCAAATCCGTCTATGTTCAATATGAGCTTCGGCCCAAAGAAGACAGCAGTGTTTCTGGATCATGTCCCCATATGGCTGCTTATAATGTAGGATAGAGCTTTAACTTGCATTTGTGGATGACACGACCAGCTGTGTTCACAGTCGATAGTTGGAAATGTTCCTGAGCTCATGCAGTGATTTCCATGACAGAATCATGTCTGTTTGTAATGCAGTGCTGTCTGAGGGCCTGAAGATCACCGTCATCCAGTATAGGTTGTGTCCCTTGTGCACAGAGATGTCTCCAGATTCTCCAAATCTTTCGATGATATTATGTGCTGTATATGAAGGAGTATTCAAAGTCTTTGTAATTTCACATTGAGGAACATTATTCTGAAATTGCTCCATAATTTGTGGACAGTTTCTCGCAGGTTCCTGAACCTCTGCCCATCTTTACTTCTGAGAGAGTCAGCCTCCCTAAGGTGCTCTTTTTATACCCAATCACATTGCTGGCCTATTTCCAATTAATTTAATTAGTTGCAACATGTTCCTCCAGCTATTTATTTTTAGTACCACTGACTTTTCCAGCCTTGTGTTGCCTTGTGTTGAATTCATTTACTTCAATAATCTGATGTAAATTTGTAATGTCTGCCAAAACCTCTATTCTACATGGAAATAATATCAACATCCATCTGTCTATGATTCAGTTTTTACAGTCGTACAATGACCAGTGTTGATCCATGAGAGGGTTTCAGCTATATTTGCTGGGTTTGGATATTTCTTGTAGTGAAGTATGTACACTAAGTGTAGTATGTGAAATTTGTAAACCTCTGCCAAATTATCAATCCAGATTAATGTGCTGTGGTGACCCCTTGGGGAGAATACAAGGGAGCAGTCGAAGGTACACTTTTATTTATAGGCTACTCATTTTTAGAAAGGAAGAATATAGAGAATTACTCAAATAAAAATTAAAAATAAAAATAAATCATTTGCATATTCAGATTTATCTAATTTTTTTTGTCAAAGCCACGGGGAGTCACTGGAGTTGGGCAAAAGAGCCGCATAGGGCTCTCAAGCTGCAGGTTCGAGACCCCCGTCCTAGGATATTGGTCAGAATTTAGTTAAACTTGCACACAGTGATCACCTAATAGGTCTTCACTCAATTATTCTCAAAGTCAAGTTCACATTTATTGTTTTATAGGCACTTTTCTATGTTCACAAGAATCTCTGTTCCTATGAGTACCCAGAGCGCTCAAATTGTGGTCAGTAATGAGAAAAGGCCACGATTTTTGTTGTAGGCACATTTAGATTTTCACAAGAATTGCTACTCCTCCTAAAGTATTGGTCAGATTTTAGTTAAACTCGCACAAAATGATCCTCTACTCGATTTTTACCCAAACTGTGCTAAAGGTCAAGGTCCTACGGGCGCTTTTCCTTGTTCACACAAGTCGTAACTCTTAAGAGTGTTGGTTTGGATTTTATTGGTCGTAAAATGAGCATTTGCATGTGCACCTCTGCCATCTATACATAAATGCCATCATTTGGTTTATTTATGGCATAATAATGTCTTAAGCTAGGTTAAGGCCAGTCGAGAACTAGGGCCGTTGTCCTAGATATGACTTTGAGCTTCCTTGACTTCTCACTGGATTTGAATTCTCATTAGTTAGTGTAATACAGCCAACCAACGAAAAGAAACTAATGACCTTTCTGTTCTTCACACTTTACAGTAACCTGTGAATTGTGATGGAGCTTGAGCTGGATGAGCTACTACATCAGTGATGTTCTGGTATTCCTACTTCCAGTGGCCAAAACCTCCAAATGGTACATTTAATACATAATACTTTGTAATAAGCAGCCTAAACTATTTTTAAATAGAAGAAATTTCATATTCTGTCAAAAATCATACCATGTTTTCCTAGATAGATACCCTTCTGACAAACATTTTGAAAAACTTCAGTGAACCTGGCTGCCCCTTGATACTGGCAGAAGAGGTTTGGATCATAACAGAAAATGTGGTTTATTCAGCAAGGAGCAGCAGCCACCTTAGTGTACAGAATTACTCTCCAGGCACCTAACTGCATAAAAACATGCAAACACACACACACACACACACACACACACACACACATATCCACTCTCTCCCAGAAGCGCAGTTGGACTCCAGTTTAGTGTAAGGTATCTCGTTTCATCCAGCCTCTGTGCTGGGACTGTTTGAAGCAAAGGAAGCTCTTGTGTTTGATGGAGACTTACCTTCTTCCTCATCTCCTCTCAGCTTCCAGAGAAACTTCTCCTCTTTGATGTGCCTCCCTCCTCCACTTTCTGCCTCCTGTCATCCATCTTTCCTTTATATTTTTTTTCCTTCTGCCTTCTTTCCATCTCCCTCCCAAAGAAAGTATTCTGTCCATATGGAGGTGGTGGAAATGCATAAAAATGTCGCTGCATAGCCTGCAGGGCCGAGTAGAGACACTAAAAGCAGAATTTACTAGTGGCAACACCTTCCTGTTTAAATAGCAGGGTTTTTCTTGGAGGCTGGTATCTCATTAGTAATCAGGAAAACTGTGCAATCAGGATAGAAATGCAGCATATAACCATTCAAGTAGAATTCAATAACCGATTTAAATGATTTTTCTTTCATGTGAAAGGATTGTAATAAGCCCTACTGAGAGCTACAAATACTTGCAGTTGAATAATATAGGTGGTGAATACCCTTTTTAAAATAAATAAATATCTTTGATAAAAACTGGCATCAACAGGCTATTCATTTAAGAAGTCAAGACACGTATCTTTTATCAGTTTCTTTCATTGTGTAGTTAATTTTTATCCTACTTAAGCAGTGTTAAATTTACTTTTCTCCATGTCTTATAGTTCCAGGAGCCATTCCAGTTATTGATTCCTGTTTGAAAGGTGACAAGGCCACTGTTTTTCTGCCAACAGCAAAGTTTCATCCGACCAAGTTCAAGAATTGACACAGCTGTCAGAACCAATGCTTGGAATATGAAACATTAATTATGGATCTGTACAACAGTTAGTGAAACAGTTACATCGCCAGAGTTGATTGTCTGGGAAATGGCTATACCATGCATCAGTTGCCTCCTGCCTCTCTGTACATTTTTCCCATTCCTCAGCTTCTTTTTTTTTTTAATTTGTTTTCTGTACCTAGTGCACTTCACTAAGTTGAGCCTATTTTCACAGGCAGAGTCACTCTTAGGTGACTTAAGTGTTCTCTATTTAACCACTATGTATTTTGTTAAGGGGCCCTCATCACTGCCTTTTACAGAATAGTTAAAAGCACAGCCTGCACTTTATATACTCTACAGAAAGGATAAATCTTTGTTAGTTATCCGGTAAGGGACAAAACACACGCTGCTAACTGCTGGTAAGACAGAAAATTCAAGATCCGGGTGCCCAAGAAAATGTTTTGTAAAGGGCAATCACAGACCCAAGCAAAACTGAAAATTTTGAGTGGTCATTGAAAATTAATAAAATCTTATTTAAACCAGGGTTGCTTAAAAAAGTCTTAAAATATCTTAAATGCACATGCACTATATGAACAAAAGCATTTGACCACACCGCTCAATCATTGAATTCAGGTGTTTCCTTCAGTCCCATTGCCACAGGTGTGTAAAATCAAGCAGCTAGCCATGCAGTCTGCCATTGTAAAAATTTGTGAAATATTAGGTGGTTCTGAAGAGCTCACTGAATTCCCTACTGTAATAGGATACCACCAAACTAACAAGCCAGTTCATGAAATTTGTTCTGTCCTCAGCCAACTGTAGGTGATATTGTTGTAAAGTGGAAGCATTTAGGAACCACAGCAGTTCAGCCATGAAGTGGCAGAAAACTTCAAAGTTACAGATCGGGGTTGGCAAGTGCTGAGGCACATAGTCTGTAAAAGTCGCCAGTGCTCTGCAGACTCAATAACTGCAGAGTTCCAAACCTCCTCTGACAATAACATCAGCCCAGACACCATGCGCCAAGAACTTCATAGCAAGGGGAGTGGTGTAAAGCACACTGCAACTGGACCCTGAAGCAGTGACACATCACACTTCTCTATCTGGCAGTGGATGGATGAGTCTGGGTTTGGTGACTGCCTGAAAAACATTACCTGCCTGACCGTTCTATATCACCTAGAAAGTTTGGCGGAGGAGGGATAATGCTATGGGGTTGTTTTTTGGGGTTGGCCTGGGATCCTCAGTTCCAGTGAAGGAAAATCTTAATGCTTCAGCTTACCAAGACATTTTGGGCAATTCTATGCTTTCAATTTTGTGGGAACAGTTTGGGGAAGGCCTTTTTCTGATACAACATAACTGTGCCCCAGTGCACAAAGCAA
>VUQH01032268.1:0-28794 GCA_015106775.1 Etroplus canarensis
CAGAAGAGCGCAGTCCTAGGAACAGCTGAGGTACTGCGCAGAACCCTCAAGCCCCCAGGCCTCTGGTACAAGACCCAAGTTTGAAGGACAAAGGACCACCCATAGGCGAGTGTGGAATTTTTATATATCAAAATTACCCACTCGACCTATGGGTGGTCCTTTGTGCTTTAAGCTTTATTTATTTATTTTAACAAAAAGACAGGCTGCTGTAAGAGTAATCTGTGTAGAAGAACTGTGGACATGCGTTCACAACCGTGCACTTATCAGATTAGTTGTTGTTTTAAAAATACAAAGAAAGATGCATTTAAATCCATTATCGTAATAATCTGATCTGAATTTCTTACTTTGCAAGAGCCGGCCTGACCCGACTTCTTTTCTATGTTGAAACAACATCAGCATCTGACTGTCTACAGCTCACCAGCTGCAGTTTTTGATGATGTACCATGAGCAGTTTTAACCTGGTAGGACATCATGGTTTCAACCATGTTTGCTGGGTATGGAATATGTAAACGAGTGGCGATTATGACAGAGAACATGGCAACATGTGTTAGGTAGCATCTAAACAAATCACAAGACTTGGAACAATGACCTTTGGCTAGAAGAGAAAAATGGAGATGTTTGACCATGATACACTGGACCACTATTGGCAGAAAACAAATACAGCATATCAGCACAAACTGTCAAGCACAGTGGTGGAAGGGTGATGGTTTGTGCTTGTTTTGTCGCTGCAGAACCTAGGAACCTTGCAGTCATTGGGTCAACCATGAAGTCCTCTGTATACCTAATTATTCTAGAGTCAAAAGTGAGGCCATCTGATTGACAAAGGACAATGAGCCTGAGCATGGCAGCAAATTGACAACAGACTGGCTGCAAAATAAAAGAATCAAGGTGTTACAGTGGCCCAGTCAAAGTATAGACCTCAACCTGATTGAAATGCTCACTGAACAGAAGCAATGTTGCAAAGCTGAGTGGGGCCAAAATTCCTTCGCAATGATGTGAGACACTGATCAAATAATACAGAAAATGATTACTTCCAGTTATTGCGGCTAAAGGTACAAGCTATTGAATTGCAGAGTACGGTTAGTTTTTCACCTGACTGCATAGTCCTGTGAAAACTTTTTTTTAACATGACTGTGATTATGTACATACAGTATATATTACATATATTTGTATGTGTCTGTGTTGTTTATGTCAAAAGTGCTGCTAGCTTTGTGTGTAGCAATGCTATCATTTCAGTTAAATGCTATCATGCTTAAAGTGACTGTGCTGATCCTAAGGAGGCAAGTTTACCTTGTTTACTATCTTAATTAGCTCGTTTGTATGCTAACATTTGTTAACTAGCACTAAACACAAAGTATAGTTGAAGATTCCACAGTGGTTAAAGCTTGTCTTTTTCTTTTGATCTTTCTGAAAGAAAGACAATTACAAAACATATATTGAGTTAGTGAATATTTTTAAGCTTGGAAATCACCAACAGGCAGCTGGTTTTTACTGTAACTTAATAGACCAAAATTTTTATTCTACCAGTCTGTTCACTTAAAGACATCTGCTGTATATAAACTGCAGTAAAAAGACTTGATGGTAACAACTGGTTATTAAGGCCTACACACGGATATGATATTACTATGACGTTATATGGACCAAAGTCCAGCACTGATAAGATGAAAACAAGAGTAACAGCTGCAGATCACAGCAGGGCTTGGCATCAATAAATTATTATCACCATGATCAGTAAATTAACTATAGGCCAGAACTAACAACACAAATAATCTTGCCCTATTACTCATCTTGATTAGCAATTCATTTTTAAATAGTAGTAGTGGTTTTTACTGTGCTGTGTTGGCGTCTGACAGACAAGAACATAAAAATAAATATACAGTCTACTAAAATCTTGTGTCCTATAATGTCTGAGTCAATGAGCGAGCCAGACTTAATCTATGAACATCAACACCATGAAAGTATACCAGTTCATTGCTCCATCATCTATATTGTGACCTAACAAGAACGCAGATGGGGGAGTAAATCATTTCATTAGGACGTAATGTGCGATAAAACTTGCTCTTCAGTACTTATTGACATTTATTTGCTAAAGGCTAATCAGGCATTTTAGCATTAAACCCAAAAGCCAACTCCGTAAATGATGTTCTACCAAAGGTGCGTGGACCTCAGATTAGTGTACTGATGAACAGGTGGGGTGCTTTTTTCTCCATGGCAACAGCTCAGGATTTCACCAATGTTGATTGCCCTCTGAGCAATTAGTGCTCACCAGCTGTTTCCAATAATTACCTCTCCCTCTGTGATTGAAGATGTTAATTTGACAAATTGCCACTCTTGATTAGCGGTGTTTCCAGCACAGTCATTCCTGGATTAATGAGAAGTCTGTTTTGTCGTCAGAGACAGAATGTGCTATTTCAGCTAACTTACCTGCGGAGGAAAATCTTACATTAAGAGGTTTGGGCCCAGTGATGTTAGTTGACTGTCTACCAATGTTCTTGGCCTAGTTTGATAGTATTAAGGTTTGTTTTGTCCTCTCAGTGACCTGACCTAACATGCTAGTAATTGATTACTTGAGAAACTTATTAGAAACACCTATAATACCGGCTTGGACCACTTTTTGCCTCCATAACTGCCTAATTCATTGTGGCATAAATTCAGCAAGGTGCTGGAAACATTTCTCAGAGATTTTGATCCATATTGACACAATAGTAATGTAGTTGCCACAGATTTGTCAGCTGCACATCCATGATTCCTGTTCCAACACATTCCAAAGGTGCTCTATGGCATTGAGATCTGGTGACTGTGGAGGCCATTTGTGTACAATGAACTCATGTTCAAGAAACCAGTTTTGAGATGATCTGAGTTTTGTGATGGCGCATTATCCTGCTGGAAGCAGTCATCAGAAGATGGGTACACTGTGGTCATAAAGAGATGGACATGGTCAACAAAAATACTCAGGTAGACTGTGGTGTCTAAATAATGCTCAGTTTGAACTAAGGGGTCCATAGTTTGCCAAATATCCCCTCACACCATTGCATCTCCAGCATCATCCAGGTCATTGATACAAAGCAGAATGGATCCGTGCTTTCATGTTGCTTAGGCCAAATTCAGACCCTAGCATCCAGATGTGGCAGCAGAAATCGAGACTCATCAGACCAGAAAACTTCTTTTTAATCTTCTATTATCCAATATTGGTGAGCCTGCCGAAATTGTAGCCTCAGTTTTGTGCTGTTAGTTGACAGGAATGGCACCCAGTGTGGTCTTCTGCTGCTGTAGCCCATCTGCTGTTTGTTCAGAGATGCTCTTCTGCATACCTTGGTGTGGTTAGTGGTTTTTGGCTTTACTGTTGCTTTTCTATCACCTCAAAGCAGCCTGGCCATTCTTCTCTTACCTCTGGCATTGGCAAGGCATTTTTGTCCATCAACTGCAGCTCACTGGACATTTTTCCTTCTTCAGACCATTCTCAGTAAACCCTAGAGATCAGCAGTTTGTGAAATACTCAGAGCATTCAGTCGCACGCCAACAACCATATCACATTCAAAGTCCGTTAAATCACATTTCTTCCCCATTTTCATGCTCAGTTTAAACTTCAGCAAGTCTTCTTGACCATGTCTACATTCCTAAATGCACAGAGTTGAGGCCATGTGATTTGTTGATTAGATCTTTGCATTGAACAGGTATACTTAATGAAGGAATAAGTGTATTCTAGAATACATTTTCCAGGAAGATCTGCTTTTTGACTGCAACTGTCCTTGTTGCACATTTTTCTTGTTTGAATCCTACTGACAGCAGTGATACCCTGACCTTTTATCCCACACCACAGTGACTTAGCATTAAACACACTAAGACACAAAACTAAAACAGGGAGCATTGTAAGCATACCTGCTAAAAAATCAGCATTACAGCATTGTTATTGTAAGCATGTTAGCACTGATTTAGCTCAGAACACTCCTGGTCTACTGTGTGTTTAAAACTTTAATTGCATGGCTTTAAAGTCCCTTTTTTAAATATTAAGCATTTAAATAGGAGACCAGTATATAGTAAATAATTAAATATGATTAAAAATGGAGCACATGCTACTTTTGTCATTTTTGTGATACAGTAGTTAGTTAATAGTCTGTTTATTATTGTGTTATGGATTCAGGTATAGTAATAAAGCAACACTACTTTGCACTGTTACCATGATCTTCTATTTATAGGCTTATTTAGTGAGTTCATTTCAGTTGTTTTTACCTATGTACTGTAACTTGCTTGCCCCTTGCCTTCATTGGTAAATTAAAGAGGTTTATTGGTGCAGGCACTACACTTCATGTGCGTTGTCTATACTCAACCCTGACAAGTACTGAGCAACAGACATTATCACAACAGGAATCAATTCAGCCTGAAATCATCTACAAGCAAATTTGAGAAGCCGACCTAAAAATAATTGAGGTATCTAATGGCAGACACACCAACTGCTGTCCCATCAGGTCAGTGGAGCAGACTTCTGCTGAGCTGTGTTGAGGTTCCTAACAGAAAACCAAGGTCTGATGAGGCAAGGTACTAATATTAATAAGCTTAGAAATTATTTTTCAGTCTTACAGTGCCTTCATGGGCAAACTGTGAAAATCTATGAATAAGACATTGTGAATACAATACTAATTTCTTCATCATTTAGCGTCATTTGGCAAAGAAAGTTTTTACTCTATAGTGTCCTGTGAACCCGCTTACACCCTCACTTCCTCTATAAGAATAAAGAGTGTGAGTAGCAGCCAGGTTCTGCTAATCAAATGCATTTCATTATTTGATCATCAGCAGGAGTAGCCACCTTGCACCATCTGTAAGTATTGAGGTGTGTGTTAACACAATGCCACAACATTTCCAGGAGTGGTCATCCTAGGAAATTCACCCCCAGGTCAGACTGTGCAATGCTTAGACAAACTGCAAAAAAACCAAACAAGAGCTACATCTCAGATTCTACATGCCAGTTAGCACGTTAAATGTTAAAATTCACGACAGTATGGCTTGTTCGGAAGGCTTGTCAGTAGAAAGCCACTTGTCTCTAAAAAGAACATGGCAGCAGGAATTTGGTTTGCAAAGCTACATCTGAACAAACCACAAGACTTCTGGAACAATGTGATTTGGACAGATGAGCCCAAAGTGGAGGTCTGGTCATAATGCACAGTGCTGTGTTTGGTGAAAACCAAATACAGCATATCAGCACAAACATCTCATACCAACTGTCGAGCATGGTGGTGGTGGGCTGATGATTTGTGAACCTTGTAGTCATTGAATCAACCATGAACTCATTTATACACCAAGGTATTCTAGAGTCAAATGTGAGGCCATCTGTTAGACAGCCAAAGCTTGGCTGAAACTGGGTCATGCAACAGGACACACAAAGAAAAATCTACAACACAATGGTTGAAAAAGAAATGAATAAAAGTGTTGCAATTGCTAAAAAAAAAATCCAAACCTCATCCTGATTGAAATGCTGTGGTAGGACCTAAAGAGAGTGGTGTGTAAATGAATCCCAGAAAGTCTCAATGACCGACCGATATAGTCATACAGAAAACGACGAGTCCAAGTTATTGCTGCTAAAGGTGGTTCTATTATCTACTGAAGCATAGGGTATACCTAGTTTTTCATAGGACTGCAGAGTCCTGTGAAAACTTTCCTTTTAATGACTTTTAACAGACCATCAAAAATGTCTCTCTTTCTGTGGGCCACAGAATTATGCAGTTTTTACATGTTAGTGAAGGCAATGCTACAATCAGACTTTTTTATGAATTTGTTATAGGAAACACTTCAACCTGAAGTCTGTCTACAGTTTAAAAAGGCATTAGTGTAATTAAAATATCGATGACAAGAATGTCTGTCCACAAAAATATTCTCAGTGCTTCTCTCAAGCATTCATAATTGCTAGGTTAGAGAAACATCTTTCTTGTCCACCATTATTTGCAATGTTGATATTGTAAGTCCAACCCCCCTTCTTACTTTTGTGTATTTGGTAAATGAGAAATGATATTGACAGCCTGAGGTGTGCTGTGGTTTGAGTGCAGTGTGGGATTTTCAGCACTGTCAATGCACAGCTTAATAAGATTATATAGAGAATAGAAGTTAAGAGCACAAAAAATAAAAGTAAAAACAACCCTGGCTGTGGAAACAGACCCTCTGATTTCATTAATGCTATGATGATATTAAAACGCAGGCCTCTTTGTTAGCACAATTTGAAATATACTGTACACAAGATAATAATCCTTTTTATATTTTTTCTTTTTTTAACTTTTTAAATAGAATTCAAATGTTGATCAGTGTCTCCCAAGCAACAGCCTGTGGTGCTGCAAAATAAAGCCAGCACTGTAGAACCCAAAAATGGCCACTTGAGTCTGGCTCAATCCCCAGACTCCCTAGTTAAAATGCCCAACTTAACAGTATTAAAAAGCACGTAGAATGCAAAAAATAGTTTGGGCCTCTATGGATAGCCCCCCCCTAGAAAACAACTCTACTGGGTTTTTTTTGGATACCTGTAAGGTTTCTTTAATTGACAGTTGTGCCATCACAGACAGATGAAGCCGATGGCTGTCTGCTAGGCCTTGAACTAGACATCCCAACTGTGTTTGTGCTGCTGGTGAATTCTGGGCCAATTTTAGGATGCAAGGGATAGGATGAGATGGAGGCAAATGATCCACTGTGGCAACCCCTAACAGGAGCAGCCGAAAGAAGAAGAAGAAAAAGAAGAAGACCGACTAACTGCTGTTTGTCACAGACCATCTGAGAAGCTGGTGTGTTAAATTACATGATTTACACCCATACAGCCTTAGCGGATAACTCCACCCTCTCATCTACTTCTGATGGTTACTTCTGATGAAAGCTGCTCTAAACAGTGTCTCCTCACTGAAACACGAAGTCCATCACGTTTGTTGCAGTGATTGAGCACTGCTAAATTACAAACCCCGTTTCCAGTAAAGTTGGCACATTTTCCGAAATGCAATAAAAACTAAAATCTGTGATATATTCATTCACACGAACCTTCATTTAAGTGACAAAAGTTTAGAGAAAAGATTTTCAATAGTTTTACTGACCAACTTCACTTTATTTTGTATATTTATACAAATTTAGAATGTGATAGCCACAACACTCTCAACAAAACCTGGACACTGCGTTAGATAACTTTTCCTTTTAAAACACTTTTTAATGGCTTTGGAACCGAGGATACTAATTATTTTAGTTTTTCAACTGGAAATTTTATCCATTCTTGTTTGATATATCACTTCAGCTGCCCAACAGTCTGTGGTACATTGTCTGATTCCTCTCTTGATAATCCACCATACATTTTCAATACAAGATATGGACCAACAGCAGGCCAGTCAGACGCACACACTGTGCAGAATGTGATCTGACATTATCCCACTGAAATAAGCATGGACCTCCCAGGAAGAGATGATGCCTTGATGGCAGCGTGTCTCTCTAAAATAATATATAATGGTACCTTCAGATACATGCAACTCACCCAGCTCTGAGCACTGATGTACCCCCGTGCCTCCACAGATGCTGGCTGTTGTAGCTTTTGCTGATAACAATCTGGATGATCATTTTAATCTTTCACACAGAAAAATGAGCTAAAATGTGGACTCATCTGACCACAGTACACGGTTCCAGTCTTTCAGTCCATCTGAGAGGAGTTCAGGCCCTGAGAACTCAGCTATGTTTGCATAAAGCTGATGTATGGCTTCCTCCTACAGTTTCAATTCGCATTTCTGTATGCAGCATCAGACTGTGTTAGATGAAAAAAGGTTTTCTGAACAGTTGATAGAGGAGCAAGACAACATTTATCAGTGGTTTTCAACCTTGCCCTTTATGCATTGAGATGTCTCAGTCTTTTCACAATATTATGCACTGTAGATGGTGAATCAATATTCTTTACAATCTTGCCTCGGGAAGTGTTTCTTTTGACCTGACTGACAATTCTCTCTCAAATGTGGGCGCAAAGAGTTGAGCCACGACCCATCCTTTCTTCAAAGATTGAGCCTTTGATGGATGTTACTTTAATACGCAATTATAAAACCTGGTACCAATAAGCCTGCTTAATGTGGAGTCTTCCAAACTAGTGTTACTAGTGTCCCTCTCAACTTTTGTCGAGTGTGTTGCAGCTATCAAAAATACAATATTATATTTACAAAATTTCCCCCCAAAAAATACAGTTAAGTTGGTAAGTAAAGCTATTGAAAATCTTTTCTCTGAACTTCTGTCAGATAAATGAAGGTTCGTGTGAATTAATATATCGCAGATTTTTGTTTTATAGCATTTTGGAATATATTCCAATTTCTCTGGAAATGGAGCTTTCATTACTGCTCAGTTCACAATTTACATCAGGTGAAAAAATGGTTTATATATCAGGTTATGGGCAAGCATATCAAACTAATTTGTCTTCTGCTTTTGGTCCCCTTTACCAAGAACTGCATATCACCATAGCGATGTCCGTAACAGATCAATTTATTGTTAACAATCACTGTTTTGGTATAGCGTACTTCAGCAAATGGAGTAAAGAAAACACAGATTAAAATAAGGTCTAGCTAACAATCGCAATAAAAAGAAATAAATAGAAAATAATCCGATTAAGGTCTAGTAATTCCATGTTCATATGAATACATAACATCTACAGTATAAGTTAATAAATTGAAGCTACTGTATAAATACATCACCAGCATGCACAATATTGTATTATGGAGACTATTGGAGCAGTTATCATCTTACACTGAAGAAACAGTATAATAGGCAAGTGCATTTTCTTGACCAAGAAGAAACTGAAGACAAAGTAATTCCACAAACCTCAAGTCTGCTTTTACAGCTTCCACTTTAACATTGCATGTGCTCTGTCCACTAATTGGGTCTGTGGTTCCAGGTTACGTTTCAGCTGAGATCCTACTAATTGTAATGAAGACGGCCTCAACTGGAGACTAAAGGTGGACTCATTTCAATCACCAATTTTGTAAAATTTTCCATTCGTGTTATTTTCGCTATCTCGATCAAATAGTTTCCCAACAAACATGAGGAGCCAATAGAAGTAGTAACAACAATACTGACAATAAGAATTAGGTGTCCAAAAACAGTTAATTTATTTAATAAAGCACATCAGCACATGAGAGGGACAAGCTGCACTAAGTTTACTTTATGAATCTGTAGTTTTAGTTACAGTATGACTGTGTGACTGAGCAGGACACATACCTGACACAAGCAAACAGAAACATTTTTTTATGTTATCAATAACAGAGACAACCTGCTTTTCACTCAGCGATCATGGGTGCGGTACAACTAAAGATGTCAGTACGTTTTACGCGATGAAGTTCGACACCCCCAAAAGCCCGTCTTCATCTCCTTTATAACCCATCGGCTCCCCCCCCCTCTCTCTCTCTCTTTCCCTAAGCAAGGCCATGACATTCAAGGTTACTTCATTTTTCTTGCTGCTCAAGCATCGAAACTGAATTTCTGAATGCTCCTCCCTCACCAAATACAATAAGACAGCTCAGCTTCATTTGCGCGATGAGACCAGTCTCTGCCAGTGTGAAGGTATTGTTAACCACTAGTCACACTGTGATCAATGACATACCTCTTGCTTCTAAAGCAAATGCTGCAGAGGCTATCAAGGAAGTGGCTTCTTTCGTTCACTGTTTTTTTTAATCGTAGGCTGTTTCTGAAACTAAAATCCCCCATTCCTACTACGTTTTGTTTCACTTTTAATTTGTGGAAAAATAAAGAACTGCAGCCGCGTCAGTACCATCGGCTAAATAGGCTGCCGAGGTTCCTCCGCCCCCAACCCACCCTCCCTTTTTTTTAATTTCTAAGAACATTTTAACTATTATTATTATTATTATTTTGTCATCATTTGTGAGCGCGCGTGTTGTGTTGTTTTGGCAGAATGAGGTTCTAGACTCCTTAGTTGTTGCCCTCTCCTCCCTCGTCGTCCTGCTGGTCGCTTGTCCACAGCGTCAAGTTGTCTCGTAGCAGCTGCATGATGAGAGTGGAGTCTTTGTAGGAGTCCTCGTTGAGGGTGTCCAGCTCGGCGATGGCATCATCGAAGGCGGTCTTGGCCAGGTGGCACGCCTGCTCTGGGGCATTCTGGATCTCGTAGTAGAAGACGGAGTAGTTGAGAGCCAGGCCCAAGCGGATGGGGTGGGTGGGCTGCATGTGCTCCTTGCTGATCTCGTGGGCCTCGCTGTAGGACTTCTCAGAAGACTCCACCACCGAGGCTCTCTTCTCCCCCGTGGCCACCTCAGCCAGGTAACGGTAGTAGTCACCCTTCATCTTCAGGTAGAACACCTTGCTCTCATGCTGCGTTTCGTTGCAGTTCTTGATCAGGAAGTTGTCGAGGAGGTTGAGCACATCCTGGCAGACAGACTCCAGCTCTTTTTCTATTTTTTCCCGGTAGGCCCGCACCATTTCAATCTTCTTCTCATTACCGTCAGCTGATGTCTTCTGCTCAATGCTGGAAATGACGCGCCAGGATGAACGCCTTGCTCCAACCACATTCTTGTAGGCCACAGAGAGGAGGTTCCGCTCCTCATTGGATAGTGCTTCATTCAGCTCTGTGACCTGGAAAAGTAAAAAAAGAATACGGAATCATTAGCCTTATCAAATTGTCATTATTTATAATAATCATATGAAGATGATTCAACAGCTGACATAACTTACACGATATGCTACAAACCGATTATTCACGAAAGACAACTTGATTATTGGTGGACTTGTAAAACTAAAACAGTCACAAAGTGCAAAGAAATAAAACAGAGCTCTAATACCACTCAAATCAAGCCCAGCTACACCCAGGACTACAGTCACTGCATGCAACAGAGTAAGCCATGCCTCCAGCACATGACATCACCCTCTGAGGTGACTGCTTATTGGCTGTCCGCAGCTCTGAAAGCTGGTTTTGTTAGGTTTTGACGGGCCTGTGTCTGGCTGGAGGATTTAATCCTTTATACCCCACAGAGACTGTGCAGCTGAAGCATCTTTACAGACCTTTCCTAAGGATAAAGCCTGTTGTTACGTTCTTTTGCAGCACAGAACACAGTTTCATGAGCATAACAAAGCATGGGGCTCTGGCCAATCACACTGAACAGCCTTTCACAAAGCCTTTACTGAACTCTACACCAGTTACCATAAAACTACTTTAAAACTGATGGGACTTGTATACATATAAATCATAAAACTTAAGCTTAATTTTTTTTAAAAAATGCACCGTGGAAAAAAATCCCAAACTATAAAAGTACTTCAAAACATGTTTGAAAAGACCATTAGATAATGGCCTTTTCTTTCCAAGACAAATGCAAAGTTTTGGCGGTACAAGAACTACAGCTAATCTAGAAGCACCACGTTTACCTGCTTAACAAGTATCACACTCTTAGTTTGTTACACTGATAACTTACACTAAACACATACATCTGGAGATGATGTACCTTCATTAGTTTGGAGATATTTGGTAAGTATTAGACAAATTATTGTCCTGACCTGTAGATAAAAATTTAAAGGCTCACTCACTTAAAGGGAAAATAAATGTCTGTATCCAATGTTTCATGTCAGTCCATCTCATAGTTGCAACATTTCTCATAAAACCATTACTCAATCTCATCTTCACATGGATAAATGAAGGGGTCCTCAAAATTCATCCATTGGGAAGCAGGAATATCTCTAAATCTAATGTGAATCTATCAAACAGATGTTGAGACAAACTATATGGAAAAAACTATTGGGCCACCTACACCTACAGGAGCTTTTATGACATCTTGTTCTATATTCACAGGTATTCACAGTTGTTCCCTAATTTCCAGCTATAACAACTTCCACTCTTCCGGGAAGGCTTTCAACAAAATTTTGGAGCGTGTGTGTGGGAATTTTTATCCATTCATCCAGAAGAGTATTTGTGAGGTCAGAATCTGATGTTAGATGAAAGCTCATGGCTCACAATCTCCATTCTAGTTCATCACAAAGGTGCTTGATAGGGTTATGGTCGGGGCTCTGTGTGGGCCAATCAAGTTTTTCCACACCAATTGACCTTGCTTTATGCAATGGGTCACAATCATTCTGGAAAGTAAAAGGGCCTTTCCCAAACTGTTTGCACCAAGTTGAAAGCATAGAATTGTCCATAATGTCTCAGAAAGCTTATGTATTCATTCCCTTCACTTCAACAAAGGGGCCCAGGCCAACCCTGTTGGGGCGGGCCTGCAGGCAGGCAGGTAATATCCTCCAAACCCAAACTCATCCATCAGACTGCAAGGAAAAGGAGCATGATTTGTCTCTCCAGAATAAGTTTCCACTGCTCCATAGTCCAGTGCTGGCATGCTTTACGTAACTCCATCTGACGCTTGGCATTGTGCTTAGTGATGTAAGACTTGTATCACAGACAGAAGCCCATGCCATGAAGCTCCCAAATGCACAGATTTTGTGCTAATGTTAATGTCAGAAGAGGTTTAGAACTCAACAGTTAAGAGTCATCAGAGTGCTGGCGACTCTTACGTGCTATGCACCTCAGCACTCGGCAACCTCACTCTGCAACTTAGCCTGTCACTTTAGGAACCACAGCATTTCAGCCACAAACACTTTAACTTTGCAATAAAAAAACATTTATAGTTGATTGTGGAATATCTAGGAGGGAAGAAACTTCCATCAACTGTCTTGTTGCAACAGTGGCATCCTATTACAGACCCACGTTCGAATTCAGTGAGCACTTTAGAATGACCCATTTTTCCAAATGTTCTTAAAGGCACACTGCATGGCTGGTGATTGATTTTATACATCTGTGGCAATGGACTGAATGAAACACCTGAATGAAACACCTGAATTCAATGATTAAGATTTTTTTACTTTTGTCCACATATTTTACTTCACCGCTAACACCTGGCATGTTAATAGCAGCAGATAAAAAGTAAAAGGATCACACAATTTAGTTGGCTTCATCCTTTGGGGGCCATTGTTATCTGTTCTATGGCAACTTGTAAGGTAATTCACACAATAGTTTTCAAAAGTTTCTTAAAAATACAATATTATTGTGGTGTTATAAGCTAAAACTTCTGGAATGCCAAAAATGTAAAATGTCTATAGAAAATGTTATAGCAATCTATGAATTGGTTGTCAATATACTTTACAAAAATAGGAAATATCAAACATAAAGTGACCTGATTAAGATGTGGTGACACAATCCTACCACAGTGTTAACAAATCATGTTTTAATTGCATAGCAAGTTGTATTCTACCTTTAAGGTTAAATTCAGCATCCTCAACACATGGTGACGCTTTAGTGTCTTGCTCAAGTGGAAAGTTTAACCTGTGACCTTTGTTGCTCATCACAGTCATTGTGAGCTCTTTCAACAAGTCAAAAGTCTGATTCGATTTCAGTAGTGCACAGTTGCTACTCCAATTGCTACTACGCTTCTCTGCTGATACAAACATACAGTGTGACTAATTGGGTGCTCATCCGATGAACTGCATCAGCCCCTTACCTCTTGACCCAATTTTCGCTGCAGTTCTTTGCATTGTTAATATGTGCAATAGTAGTCAATCTGGCTTGTACTTGAACCATAAAAAGGAAGGAGTGGAGGGCAAAGAGCAATCTGTGATGCAATCTCCAGTTTCCATGGTGACAGTAAAATCTGCTTTGTTTGTGAGAGCCTTTTTATCTCTGTTGGAGAAACTGGCCACAAGCTGCTCATGGCAAGGATGCTGCCATGGCTGATGATATGGTGGGTGGGGATAAGTAAAAATGGCTAAACCAGAAGAAACCCTTTATTTTATCCTACTAGATGTGTGAAAGGCCTGATGATTGCCATTGCTAAACCATCCATGGACTCTCGAAAATATATTCACTGACTTATTTATCTAACTACAATTACATGGAAAAGAAGGTTCTCACAGGACTCTATGCAATCAGCACCATCAGGGTGTGTGTTAACATCAACAATGACCTTAGAGAACCAACTGTTGCTGCCCATCAGTCTGGGGAGGGTTATAAGGCCATTTCCAAATAATTTGAATCCATCATTCTGCAGTAAGAATGACTATTCACATTCCAGATAGTTCCAGTCCCAGGAATGGATGTCCCTGTAAATTCACCCCACACTGAGACTGTGTAATGCAGAGACAAATTACAAAAAACTCAACTGCTACGTCTCAGACTCCACTGGCCTCAGTTAGCATGTTAAACCTTAAAGTTCAAGACAGTACAATTGGAAAAAGACTGAACAAGTATGGGTTGTTTGGAAGGGTTGAAAAAAGGAAGCTGCCTCTCTCTAATAAGAAAAAAGGTAGCACAGGTTAGGCTTGCAAAGTTGCATCTTAACAAGCCACAAGACAAACCGCATTCTGGGACAATGCTCTTTTTGCAGATTAGACCAAAGTGGAGATGCACAGCAAAATGTTTAGCAACAACCAAACACATCTTATCAGCACAAGATTTGGGTTTGTTTTGCAGCCACAGGACCTGGGCATAAACTCCTCTGTATACCAAAGAATTATCGAGTCAAATGTGACGCCATCCGTCCAACACCTAAAGCTTGACTGAAACCAAGTCATCCAACAGGACAATGATCACACACCAGCAGAAACTCTACAACAGAATGGCTGTAAAAGAAATGAATCGAGGTGCTGCAATGGCCCAAAGTCCAGACCTCAACCTGATTGACATGCTGAGGTGGGGCTTTAAAAAGAATGCCTGCAAACCTGAATGAACTGAAATAATGCTGTAAAGACAAATGGGCCAGAATTTCTCCCCAAAAATGTGAGAGGCAGATGAAGTTATACCAGAAACTGTTACTTCAAGTTATTTTTCTAAAGGTGGTTCTATAAGCTACTGAATCATGGGGTGTGCATAGTTTTTCACAGGACTACATATAGTCCTGTGAAATCTTTCTTATTCACATGGCTGAAACTGGTTATTGATCAAGTACTTGCAAAACAAATGGCACATTTACTAAATAGTGTAAAACACTAGTAAATGTGGTACCATGATGTACTAATGGTGTACCAATCCAACATCAGCAAATAAGCATTTAACTCGAATGGTCAGTCTCTCTGGATATAGTCTCACAAAGTTGCTAGTATCGCTGCAGTTTATTCCTGCTGTGTGTCAATCTTGAGACCAAATGATCAGCTGGGTCCAAAAAATATTTAGTGACAACATTACCATAAAAGACGAGCAGGATTGATGGCCATTGACCTGCCTGAGCAAACCCCTCTCTCCACACCTTTCTGATATGGGACTGGGACATCAGCTTCACGAAGTCCAACAGTGCAATTTATTCTCTTCCAGTTTATTCTCACATCATGCCCTGACTGACCAGGTATTTTGACTTGAGAATAGAGAGGAATTTTTTTTGTGTGACCCAATGTATTATAAATCAATGAATTTTTGGGGATATTTTCTAAAAATCACTCCTTATTTCAGTCCGCTTTTCACTTGTAGGGAAATGACTGGGAATGACAATTAGCATAACTGATCTCACTCAGACATGCTCTTAATGACCATAACGTGGCCACGCAGTTGAGTTTCAAGCTCTATTGGTATTCTCTTGTTCTGTTCTGTTGGATCATCCTAGAGTAAATCTTCACATTTTATGGGAAGAGCTGTACAGGAGTAAGCTTGTTCACTAAGGAGTGTTTCTACACAAGATAAACATTACAGTGGTCATAAATGAGAACTCTGTACTCTGAAATTATGAAGACAGGCAAACAATAAAAGGACTCAGATTGCACAACAATCCCACTTACAAGACCAGGAGAAAATTCCCCCAGCCTTCCATCAATCCCTCATAAACACAGCCTCAGCACTCCGTCTCATCCCATTAATTTACAATTAGCGTACGCAAGTATCTGACCAGCAGTGAATTCGACCAGCAAGAGTGGGTCAGAGCAGGAGCAACAGAGAGGTCAGAAAAACAAGGCCTACCCAATCCATCTATACAAACATGGCTGCCTTTGTTTCAGAAGGCTGCAGGGCGATCAGAAAGCCCTGACGGAAGCTGCAGTGCGGGAATGACAATAGAGCTCTGTCTACCCATAAAGCTCATCAATCGCGCCTGCTCTCTCGTGACTCATCCTTACACAAGGCAGTCAAAGTCCCAAACAACTGCGTGTTAATACAAACAAAGGCCAGGCAGAACAATCAATAACTTCCTCTTTGACAGCTCTCTGCATGGTTGTTAATATCACAGCGAGAGCTACAGGGCTGCGAGAGCGTTGGACCTAAATAGACGGGTTAGAACTCAAAGTCCACCACTTTACATAAAGGTTTGCTACCGTCCCACAGCTCCACTTTTTCCTACTGCTCCACACTTTCCTTACGTCTTTTCCTTTGCTCATTTGCTCTCACTCCTAACTCTCCTAACCTGATTTGAAAACCCCCCTGCTGACCCTCTTTCAGGCAGGCGAGCACAAAGGCGCCGTGGACTACCTGACGTCATAGGCGGCATGAATAGGGTTAGCCAATTTAGCCACAAAGAGCCTGGTGCTAAGAAGCTGGGGGGGGGCAAGGCAGTGTATGTGTGTGTCTTAGTGGTGAATGTGGCGAGGGGGCTTCAAGTTGCAATTTGTTACAGTGTATGACAATTATTCCATAATTCCAGCAGATGTTTGTATCGAAATATAACACAAAAATGACTGATCACTCAAAAGGAATGAGAAAGATTTGTAGACCTAATAAGGCTACTGGACTAGGATGGAGAGATGCCAAACAGTGATTAATGTAATCTGGGGCCTCTCTGTTAGGTTAAGGAACATACAATGTGACCCAAAGTGAATTAAAAAAATCTAATTAGCTTGATTACATGCTGGTACACACATAGGCCAATTATTACTGAGTGACAACTCATCAACTAAAAAATGATAAAATGAATGTATAGCATAAGACAACTGTTGTCAAAGGCAGATGTAGTCAAAGGTGGATTACCAATTCAATTCTATGAAGCAATGAAAAAACCTGTTGCCTTCTATAGAGCTACTAATGCTGTACAGTGCTATAGTCTTGAATCACCTCTTATTTCTTTGTTACTAAGATAAGGGGCAATGATTTCTTGAAATGTGCGCAAACATATATGGAAATACAGTACATAAGGTAAAAATAGAGTTTGTACAATTCTAACAAGCTCAAAAATCAATATTTGGTATGACTACCTTTATTATTAAATGCGGCCAGGACTCTCTTAGTAAAGCTTTCTTGTCATTTCTTTATTCTTCAGGAATAGTTCTTCAGGCTTCTTGAATGACATTCTACAGCTCTTCTTTGGATTTTAGCTGCCTATTGTTCCATTTTCTGTGAAGATGATTCCACACTGCTTCAGTAATGTTGGGGTCCATTCATCACTCCATAAGACCTGTTTCCCTTCCTTAAGAATGGCATATTGACAGCCACCCTTCCACTGAGACCAATTTTGATGAGGCTTCAGCTAAAAGTAGATGGATCAACTGAAGGGCCAGATGCATTTCTGAGATCCTGTGTCAGTTCTTTGCTGGATTTCTTCTCATTTCTTAAGAACATGACTTTTAGATACTGGTCATCTGTGGTAGATAGTTTTTAGGCCTGTCACTTCTTTTGTCCTTCACTTGTCCAGTTTTCTCATGTTTTTTAAGGACACATATTTCATAGATTCAACTAAAGATATGGGCACAAATAACAAACTCTAAAAATGGGATAGGTACAAGGATTGGCCTAAAAACAAGTAAAAAAGCAGGCAATGGCCAAAGAAAAATTTTAAAAGACCTTCAGAAAGCTTGGAGAACTATTTTTCAAAATCACTTTAAAAATCACAAGAAAATCTGGCTCCTTTGAAACAAAATGTAAAGAAATAAGGGGTTGCTAAGGAGTTTTGCATAGTAATGCAAGTCAAGTTAGATGAATCAAAAACATATGATCATTGTGTGAAATCACAGCTAACATTATTATTATTATTATTATTATTATAGTGGTAATATTAGTGGTGTAATAGCGTGACTGGCACTCAGTCATGGACTGCCAGGGACGCAGGATGACTAATATTTTTAGGGCTGGCCCAACTTCTAGGAACCCAGATATTGCCAAAATATTCATTATTTTCAAGTCTGCAATAACCTGGAAAACACATTCTGGGCTCTGAAATCCCCAACAAATAACTTGCATGAGGGTGCTAAAGCAATAAAGAAACAACTTCAACCATTCTTCTACAAACATGAAATGTGCTGTGACCATGAAGATACCGCAGAAAAAACACCTCGCACATATTTAAATTGAAGGAATTTTAAAACATATTATTTGCTACCTGGAGCAGTTAGACGTCTATTTTTCATAAACTTAAGAAATTGAGAACACAGACGCACATTCTCAAGAAGGTAGGCCTCTGTTCCCATCGGTTGTCAGCTTTACCTAGAAAGCATCACACAGCCCTGGTAATTGTGTTACTGTCACACTGACTGATACAGCAAACCATCTGTGTCACCATAAATCGATTTCAACATTTTAACCTTTGTGAGCACTGGATATGAGCATAAACTTTGAGTATTTGTGTATACAATGTCATCTTCATGCTGAAACAGAAGAGTTTCAACTTTTGGGGACCAAAGACTGCCTTCTAGTTGTCAAAATCAGAACTGACATCTTTCATCATGTTGAAGGTTAAACATCCAAGACAATGATTAAAAACCCTTTTTTAGGTGTACGGGAATGTTGAAGGAAAATACACAGCGCGGCATTGGTGGCGGCGTGTTGCTTTGACTAGCGTAGGATGGAATATGATCCTACATGTCGAGTCTGTGTAAATGGTTAATGTGTATGAAGGCTTATCAGACCATAAGGGGCCAATTTTACAACTCTGGAAAGCTCTTACCACAGCCATGGCTCTTAGAACAAAAAGACAAGACTGCAGGTCTGGGCAAATGTGGCAACAAGAGGCCTTTTAATGCTGCTAGCATTTATGTCTCTGTACTCTGTGGCTGTGCAGAGAAGTTGACATCAAGATAATAAGATGCTGCTGAACTGAGCACACTGCTGCTAATGTAAGTACGAATCTGAGATGGTGTGAAACAAACATGATTATAGTGTGTGTAGGTGGGTCTGGTGGGCGTTTTTCATAGTGCTATTGTGACTCAACAGTGAGTCAAAGCTCATTTCAGGCCAGCCATGATTGTCCTGAGATGACTCTGCCTACATTCATGATTGGACTGAGGGTTAGCAGTATATTCCTACCTTAAAAAGACAAAAATAAATAAACGTGTGATACTTTCTATGTCTCACACCTGGCAAAAACTAAAAAAGGACGTGAACTAGAAAACTGGAAATGGTGACTGACAAACATTTTATGGGCCTATAACCCTCATTTCTAGTGAGAATACGGAATAAGTATCTAAAATGAAGCTCATCAGATGTCATACAAAAAGGATTTCAATCTATGGTGACATGCAGGTAGCATATACAGGAGTGATGGCTGGTTACTCCACATATGTGAAATTTAAACTAAAGCAGTGATTTAAAACATCACTATACCTATTGGCAACCTGAAAGAATGCAGCTCTTGTCATGAACTGGCCCTTTAAAGAGCCCAGAGACAGAGCTACGTCATATGGACAAAAGTATCGGGCCACATGCACATTACACCTACAGTACAGGAGCTTTTAAAAAACATCCCATTGGTCCAGCTAACACCAGCGAACAGCTTCCACTCGTCCATGAAAGATGCTGTAATTTGTCTGTGAGAATTTTTGCCCATTCCAGAAATACATTTGTGAGGTCACACACTGATGCTGGATGAGAGGGCCTGGCTTATGCTCTCCGTTCTACTTCATCCCAAAAGTGTCCAGTGAGGTTGAGATCAGGACTCTGTGTGGACCAGTCAAGTTCTCTGAAATCAAACTCATCCAAGCATGCCTTTATGGACCTTGCTTTGTGCACAGGGGTACAGTCATGCTGGAAAAGGGCCTTGCCCAAACTGTTCCCACAAAGTTGGAAGCAAGGAATTTTCCAAAACGTCTTGATAAGTTAAAGCAGTTATTTCCCTTCACTAGAACTAAGAGGCCCAGGCCAGCCCCAGAAACACAACCACATGGTATTATCCTTCCTCCACCAAACATTATAGTTGGCACAATGTGATCAGGCAGGTAATGTTGTATTAGCATTCATCAAACCCAAATTTGTCCATTAGACTGCCAGATAGAGAAACACAATTTGCCACTTAACAGAACTCCAGAGTCCAGTTGTGGCATGCTTTACAACACTTAATCCAACGCCTGGCATTGTGCTTGGTGATGTAAGGCTTGCATACAACTGCTCAGCTATGGAAACCCATGCTGTGGAACACCCAGCATACAGTTTTGCCCAGTCTGAACAGCTGAGGTGATGAAGCCTGAAGGCGCGCCAGCAAAGCATAGCTCTCCATCCGATTCCTAGCAGCAGTGACAGGATGCCACCAGGAAATGGAAATCCCATTATATCTGTTAGATTAGCAGTCTACTAGCTACTACAACAAACTGTTGCATTTGCAAACAGTAGTAGCTACCTGGTGCTCACTTTACTCACTACAATACATCAGTAAAGAACTACAGATTGATTGGACCAACATAGTGTAAATATTGTGTTCCAATTGTTGATTAATAAGGGACAATGTCTGCTCTTGAAGCATCATTTTAAGTATCCACGTGAGTAACTCTTCTCTCCTCCCCACACCCACACAGGCTGCCCTCTCCCCTCTTGCCTAGAGGTGTCGCTGTTGAGGTATTTTAAATCAGAATTTTAATAATAGACTCTGTCCAAAAATTATTTTGTAAATCTTACTGTTGTCCCATAGTAACAGCCTGTCATTTAGTCCTGCTGTATATTACACCACACTTAACCAGTGCTGACCACGCGCACTAGAGAATGTGTGCCTTCAGGAATTACTTACTACTGCTACAGGTATAGAAAATGTTGCCTACAACATATCTATGATGAGAAACCTACCGGGGAAAAAAGTCATAACAGGTTTACTGCCTAATTTGTTTGAATAGTTAGCCATTCTATAGTGCATGCATTGTTATTAAATGCAGCTTCTTTATGGAACAGCAAAAGCTTTTATAGCCATTACATATTAAACTTAGACACAATATATGAAGCAATACGTTTGCTAATGCACTGAGTGGGGAATAATGGGCTCACTTCATTAAGTATGATGGAAGCTTTGGCTCTCTGTGCCATGCACTTCCTAAGACAAAGAAGTAAGCTCTCTCCAACAGGGCGTGTTACTTGTGTGTGTGTGTGTGTGTGCAGTGAGGGGCTAATTTAAAGTAATGTGGTCAAATCAACACAATGTACAACACTGGCTATGGTAATTTGGTTGGTAACTTGGTTAAATACATGTGTATAAAAAGATCAGACGCTCTAACAGCTTGATTTCTGAAGAGAACACATACCAAACATATACTGCATGAATATATATGTATATACTCTCTGATAGACGGATTCAGCTCCGCTGCCAGAAGGACAGGTACAGGAAAGCTTTCATACCACATGCAATAACTCTTTATAATACTTGCACTAGTAATTTAACTGCTGTAACAAAAATTGTATTATATCTGGGATAAATAATATTATTTATGAGACAGTGACAGATCAACACCATAAAACTGGTAAAAACTAGTTTCCACAATTTTCACACAGAAAAATGTATAAATAAATAAAACTTGGCAACCTGGATCTGTAAGCTGAATGAAAGAAGCTGAAAACTTTTTGGCCAAACCAGTTGATTATAATCCACATTTAGTGAACATGATAGGACCTTTGAATTAAAATTAAAAATAGAGGAAAAAACAGAGTAAAGGAGAGAGCAACTGAAGCCACATTCAGAAATATCTTCATTTTCATTAATCTGATGGCATACAAATGTGTTTCATTTCTGTCCGACAACTGCAAGTCCGAACTTCGTGCAGTCACATTAATGGACGGGCATGTCTCAGTCACTGTTGGATTTAAAATGAAGCAATCAATAAGTAACTGAAATGCAGACTTTCAGCTTTAATTCAAGTGGTTTAACAAAAAGAAAACTAATATAATTATAAACATAAGGGCTATTTTTTAATTCTTTAAAAATGTTTTGTAGTCAATCAGTGGTTTAAGAGAGAAACCCATTAGCCCTTAACAGATGATTTTCCTCCCTTGAGATGCTCTGTTGGACCTTTACTGCAGCCACCTTTAGTCACTGCTTTTTTGTGGGTCTTTTTTCCCTTAATTTTAATAAAACATGCTCAGTTAAGGCAGTGGTTCTTAAACTTTTTTGGCATGCCCCACTTCAGAAGCTAAAAAAAAAAAACAAAAATTTGCACCCCACCTGCAGCAGTTCCATGCCTCACAGTTTGAGAACCACTGAGGTAAGGGCTGGTCTGAGGTCAAGTGACTGACTTGGCAATTACAAAATATTACATTTCCTTCCTTGAGAAGCTCTGTGATTGCTTTTGCTATCAGTTTTGTAGGATTTGACTGATTCTGGGAATATTATCGATAAACATTAGCGAGCCGCTCCCATTGGCAGCCATATACGCTCATGCCATAACATTGCGTCCACCATGTTTGACAGATGATGTGATATGCTTTGGGATGACATTTGTTAGTTGGGAAGTTTTAACCCATCATGTCTCTTGATTGTAACCTTATTAGCCTAAATTACACGTCTCCTTCAAAATGATCACTTTGCAAAAACAAGTAGACCTGACAGTATATACTTTTTTGTTTTCTTTGGCTGTATCTGTATAGTACTTAATATGACATATTTCTTGACAATTGAATTTTTTACATATTGGTTTATCCAGTTTCATTTTCTATCTGTTCATATCTGTATACATTTATTTATTTTTACCTGATGGAGCATCTGGTCCCCAAGCAATTTCCTCCCTGGGATTAATAAAAGATTCTGATTCTGATATGTCTGCATGAAGTCAGGAACAATTGCTTAAGTGACCTATGCTGAAAAAAGAGATTGATGAATATGTCCCAGAGGACTTAAGAAAATTAGCTCAAACCTAACATTCACTATGTAACCTCTATAAACAGTGGCACTATGGGGTTACCTGAGTAAAAGCAGTCCCATGTGAATCAGGTCAAATTCAGATTAGACGCACAATATAAAAGATCCCACCTGAGATTTTATGATACATGACTTACAAAATAAGATTCATATGATTTTGCTCCTTCAAAAGCTTGAAAAAAGCTGCTATAAATAAATGAAACAGCTAAGCTGAATATAATGATCCTTATTATTAGAAAAACATTACTGTAGAACATAATCTACTACATTTTCTTTTACAGATGATGCAGTTCTGTTGGCTTCAATGAGCTATGAGCTCCAGCTTGCAATGTGGTTTGCAACTAAGTATGAAAGATTTAAGATGATAATGAGCATCTCCAAGTCTGAGGCCATGGTACTCGGCCAGAAAAGGGTGGTGTGGCCACTTCAGGTCAGTAAGGAGTTGCTGCCCCAAGTGGGGGACTAAGTGTCTCACGGTCTTGTTCAAGAGTGAGGGGAAAATGGAGCACAAGATTGACAGACAGATTGGTACGAAATCTGCACTGATGCAGATGCTTTACCAGTCTGCTGTGTTGAAGAAAGAGCTGAGCATGAAAGCCTACTGATTGATTTAGGTTCCTAACCTCCCCATGGTCAAGAGCTCTAGATAGTACCCGAAAGAATTAGATTCTGGATACAAGAAGTGGAAAGGAGTAGGGTGTCTGGGCTCAGCCTTAGCTACTGTATAGGGAGAGGAGCTTGGTCATTTGGGAGGAGCTCAGAGTAGAGCTGCTACTCCCCCACATCGTAAGGAGTCAGTTAAGGTGGTTCGGGCATCTGATTAGGATGTCTCCTGGGCTCCATCTACGTGATGTATTTTGGGTATGTCTTAGTGGGGGCAACATTCACTGTGTGGCACAATGATTCAAGGCCAGTGCTTTCATACTTTACCTATGAGAACTGTAAGATTTTTAGCCTCACCTATGTGAGTTTGATGGGGAGTAGGCACTTTGTGTGGCAGATGCTAGAGCAGGGTAATTTCCAGGTTAAAACATTTGAATGTATACATTCTAAGACATCATCTTGCTCTACAACTTTTAATGAAGGATGTCAGTGATGCTAAAAAGCGTCGAAGTGCTCGCACCAAGTTATTGTTTTATTACCTGTGATATCATATTTACCTCGAAATAGTGTATCTGGACAATGACAGAAACCTCATAGCTACCATCTGTCAGGACCTTTAGTTGGGTGTGAAAATATTAGTCTAGTAAACCTGTGCCACAAACTAAAACCCTGTGCTCCAGCTTCCAATTAATGAAAAAAACTGCACTGGATATAGTTAACTTCCTGATGATGAGCAGTTAGATTTACTTAGGAATAAATTATTGATGCTGTAAAAGCAAAACTGATGCTGAGACATGCTGTTCTGTTATGTAATTCTCATCTCTAGAAGGCAGTGGTGACAAGTTTTAACAGCAGCCCGTCGGCCATATCATTCATTTCAATAGGACCCAGCTCCTTAGTCTAAAGCCTGGCAGTCCTCCCGAGGATGGGTGCAGCATCATGTTCTACCATCCTGGTTATTTGGTTCAGTTGCCACCAGGGCGGTTGCCATGTCTGCAGTGGCAAGGGATTCCCCTCAAATCATGGGCGAGGCAGCAGACACACCCCACTGCCCAGTGCTGCAGAGAGACAGGCTGGGTGAGGGGCAGCTCACTCTCTCTCTGACTCGGCATAAATGGGAAGGGGTGGAGCTGGTCCCCCTCTGGCATTACCACTACAGGCCTGTCCTAGAGAACAGCATGCAGCATGGCCTTTATAACACTTTGACAGCTTACTTGTTGACTCTTGGAGCTAAAGTCCCTGACTAGAAAGCCACTTCTATAAATCCTGCTTCATGCAGTTAAAAAGTGTACTGTCTGTAGCAGATATGACTATAAAGTTGCTTAAATGTCTGTGATCATACAGAAATACATCACCAAAAAGTACTCATCTCTCAGCATAAGAGTAAAGCAGATAGGATATGCCACGCGAAATCATTTTGTTTGAATTAAGCAGTAATTGGGCACAGACACAAAGACATTACAGCCATTCTTTTAATTAAAGAAGGCCTGTTCATGCAGCACAGCTTCTATCTCTCCATGTAATTGTTCAGCCTGTCGTGATCCTGTGTGATGCAGCCTTTTTGCGGGGCCGCCTATGAAATGGTGCACTACGGGTGGACCTGTGCTGCATCCTGGCAGATGCTGCGGCACGCCTCTGTGTGGGAACCTGCTGTAAGAGGTCGAGGACGCAGGGATGCGGCTGCTGCACAGCATCGATTGCACACAGGGCGTCCCTCCATCACGCTCACCACTGTGCATTTGCTGCAATATGACATCTACAGAGACGCTTCTGGAAAGCCGTCCGTCCACCAACACCCACGTCTGAAAGGTGAACGGTTCGCACTTTTGCGCGCTGCTTCTGCGCAAATCGATTGCGCTCAACCTTGAGCCAACATTGCTTCCCCCCCTCCCCGCCCCATCCCCACTGCGCCAAACGCGCGGGGCACAAAGCGGGCGTTTCGCGTGAAATCGACGGCGCTTTTATTCGATTTAAACCAGAACGCAGCCCAAGGTGCCGCGATGATGCCGAGCTCGCCCACCGCTCCAGCAGTGCGCGCATCTTTCCGCGGGATCCCGTCGACGCGCTTCCATTGTTGAGCCACGGTTCACTCGGACGCTCCTTATCTTTTTTCTGCGGCCCCGTTTCTCTCGGTTCTTGTTACAGCCCGGCAGCCCGGCCGGCTACGGAGGGAGCCAGGCGAAAGGCACCGCCCCGAGATCAAACAGTCCGCATTTCAGACGACCACAATCCACCACAGCGCACAGCCGACAAACCCCCAGATTTACTGCCAACCGCCGATTTCCGCCGCACCTCACCGTGCCCGATCGATCTCACCGATACCTCCGCCGTGTGAAATGTGACGTACAGGCTGCCCGGGGCCTAACAGCGCTCCACACGATGATGCTGCCCAGATCTCCCCACAGCACCCCCCTGTCACCCTCACGGCGGTGCGTTTCTCATAAACGTGCTCTTTTATCAGAAGTTTCATACACCGATTTCCCGCTGCTGGTCCCCTCCAGCCCAAATGTGCTCCAACACACAGGCACAGTCCCCCTGTGTGCGTTCTGCTGCCCCACACTGATAGGTTTAAAGATTCCTCACACACACACACGCCTCGACGGGGGCGTTTATGAGAGAAAATGACAAAGGAAAGAGAAAGGTCATTACAGAGGGAGCCTACTTACCGATTTCATGCAAGCTGCCATATCATCATACCTCTCTGCCTGCTCGGCCAGCCGGGCTTTCTGCACCAGTTGCTCGCGGTCTACCATTTTAGAAGAGGTCGTGTGTGTGTGTGTGTGCGTCGCTAACCTGTGTGTTTCGGAGCTAAAAAATAAATGTGAATGTCTTTTTTTAATGCAGAGTAACAGCGCCGGGTCCTGTCGCTGCAGCTGCTGCCTGCTGTCTGTGCGCCTGCCGACGGGACACCCCTCCCCCTCCGAGCGCTTTCCCTCGGTTGTGTCGCCACCCAAAAAGGCGTGTCCACGCAGAGTGATGTAACGACCCTGGCAGCCCGGAGAAACTGACGCCGCAGCCTGTTGCCCTACACTCAGGCTATTCACGCTGCAAATGTGCAAGGAAGATGGGCTCTTTCTATACAGCGGGGGCTTTTAGTGCTACAGTGTTACGGATCCTTCATCCCAAGTGTTGAGCTTGACTGTCCGCTAGGCAAGCAGCCCTGGGCTTCCTGGGCCTCTCTAGAAGGCCTGCTGTTAACTACTAAAGCTCACAGTGCTGTGCAAAAGTCTTCATCCACAAAAAAGGTACGGACAGTGTGGCTGAGGAGGTGGAGCGGGTCATCTTCCAACAGGAAGGTTGGCGGTTTGATCCCTGGCTTCTCCTGCCTACATGTCAGAGTGTCCTTGGGCAAGACACTGAACCCCAATTTGTGTGAATATGTGCGTGGTAGTCAAAATGAGGCTTGTCTTTTAAAGTGCTGTATAAGCACCAGTTCATTTACTGTGTAAAACATAAATAAAAACACAGTTCAAAACCTGATACTTGTCTCAAGCAAGAAAAGTACCTTTGGCTGCTCCCTTGTATTCTCCACCAAGAGGGTCGCCACAGTAGATTAATCCACATTTGCATTTTGGCAGAGGTTTTACACAGGATGCCCTTCCTGATGCAGCCCTCCATTATGAGAGAGGGGTTTGTGTCACTACCTGGAAATGAATCAGGGGCCTTTTGCTTGCAAGGCAAATGCACGCAAACCACTATGCTACAGGGGACCCATTTGTTTTGTTGCCTGATAGCAAATGATTATATGTGGATATTTTTAGAAGTAAATAGCTCTTAAATGGTTTGTTTTCATACAGGTATGATTTGTTTATGAGACCACCTTAGTTACCATGGATATGCCATTTCCTGTATTTCTGCTGATTGTTGTAATTATAGGTATGAAGCAGGCCCGTGAGGTGGATATGCTGAGTCATTTTATCATGACTCACCACAAATGCCCACAAATGCCCAATACGGGGAATTCTAGATCCCTGTCTGTGTAGACACTGGGCATTTTCTGAAATCTCTCTAAAAACTCCAGTTTTCCACTTGATCTTGACAGACTATTGAAAGCGGTCTTAAATATTCATGCTCAATGATTTCTATAATTCATATATGAATCAAAATATCAGCTCAAAACATTACGTTTTCAGTGATATTTTAGAAAATGCAAGTTTAAGATGTTAGATGACACCTTCAGTTATAGACTACCTGCAGTTCAGAGTTGATTTTATTGTGAATGTAAAGACTAGTCATGACTAAGCACATTATTTTGCTGTTTATTTTTATGTGCATTATGATTCCAATTTTTAAATTTTTTCAGACGCTGTTAGATTTACATTCTTGTTTTAAAATCCAGGCAAATTTTTTAAGTGCATCTGTTTATGAGGCAGCTGTCAGTCAAATGTATCTCTTGTTCAATAGAGTTCTTTTATATTCTGCTTATTCCTAATTCTTCTACTTTTGCTATATATGATATGTATCTATTATAGGTATACACTCACCGGCCACTTCATTAGACACACCTCAGTAGTACAGGGTTTAACCCTTTTTGCCTTCAGAATTGCCTTAATTCTTCATAGCATAGATTCAGCAGGGTGCTGCAAACATTCCTCAGGGATTTTGGTCCATATTGACGTGATGGCATCATACAGTAGCTGCAGAGCTCCTGTAGCTCCTGCACATCCATGATGTGAATCCCCTTTTCTGCCACATCCCAAAAGTGTTCTGTTGGATTGAGATCTGGTGACCATGGAATCCATTTGAGTACGGTGAACTCATAGTTATGTTCAAGAAACCAGTTTGAAACGATATGAGCTTTGTGACATGGCATGTTATCCTGCTGGAAGCAAACATCTGAAGATTGATGGCATAAAGGCCTTTGTGACCACTGTGGCCATAAAGGGATGGACATGATCAATAACAGTACTCAGGTAGGATGTACTTTTCGGCTGCTCCCACGTATTCTCCATCAAGGGGTTGCCACAGTGGATTAATCTGCATTGGTAATTTGGCAGAGGTTTTACGCTGGATGCCCTTCCTGACGCAACCCTCCATGGTGAGAGGAGCTTGTGTCCCCACCTGGAATCGAACCAGGGATCTGGCTTTTACATGAGGTTGAGTTGGTACTAAAGGGCCCAAAATGTGAAAAGAAACTATCCCCTGCACCATTACACCACCACCAGGAGCCAGAACCATTGATACAAGGCAGGATGGATCCATGCTTTAA
>VUQH01032269.1:0-18094 GCA_015106775.1 Etroplus canarensis
AGCTCTGGCTGCTGCATGCACTTCTTCACCCTAAACTCTGCTCTCCCTTTTCTTTTTCCTGCCTCCACACTCACTCTGTTGCACCCTCTCCCTTTTAAAGAGACGCACACATCTACAACAGTGTCTTTGTTGACACAACTGTCATAGAAACAAGAACCAATCACCAAAACAATCACAAGGCGACATCACAAGCTGAGCTTCGATTAGCAGTTAGCGTTAGCCCAGCTAGCTGCATGTTAGTAATACTGTTCATATACAAGAGGCTGATCATTCATGCAATGATCAACTTTTCTTACATTTTGATGCTGAACTTCAAAAGCTGCATGTCATTCAGCTTTTATCCACAATTCAGTTCAACAACATGTGACATCACCTTATTTGAAGTGAATGAGAGATAAAATTGAATTGTGGGTGACTTTTTTGTAACCATTTTTAATCTGTTTTGTTAACTTCTTCACTGATTTTTTTCAGGTAAAATATTAAAACTGAGCTCTGGGCAGTGACCAAAAGGCTTAGATACATGCAGCAGAAATATAATTCCTCCAAAGGGCGTCTGGACTTTCTCCTCACTAGCAGTCATTCGGTAGCAGCTCATAGTAGAGACGCTACTCCTCCTTATCGAAAGGAGCCAACTGAGGCTGGTTGGGCATTTGAGCAGGATGCCTCCTGGGCACCTCCTATGTGAGATGTTTCAACCATGCCCCACTGTGTAAAGGCCCCAGAGCAGATCCAGGACACGCTGGAGCGATTTTATCTCTCAGCAGGCTCAAGAACACCTCCCTGTCCCCCTGGAATAGCTGAAGGAAGTGGCTTCAGAGAGGGAGGTCTGGGGGTCTCTGCTTAAATTACTAGCCAAAATAAGCAGCAGAAAATGCATGGATGGATGGATGGCTGGATGGATGGATGGACTGTCAGACAACCTCACATCAGTCAGTTCTGTGCCATGTGAGCACTCTTCTCTACATGAATCAGTGCAGAAACAATGCGCAAGAACCTTTTAGCAGACAATCGTCCACTTACTTCTGAATGATTTCGTTTGTGATCAGTGTGAAAATACATCGTAAAGTGTAACTATTAAAATACTTAAGGTCATTCCTACACAAGAATGGATAAAACAGCTACACTTAAATATCATCTTTAATAGGCCTACAAAAAGAAAAGGGCCTGCCACCACACAGTAAACCTCTATGGTGTTCATCCATAAGTGCAACAAGACTGGCTAATATATTTCCAGTTTCAGCTTTTAATCATCTCTTTGGGAATGGGGAAGGGACACATCTTTGTAGATTCTCCCACTGATTAGTTTATAATGTCTCTGCTACAAGACTGAAGTCTTAAATGGGTCTAGATTTGTGAAAATGGTCAGAGATCATAACCAGGATTCTCACATTCTTGTGACATAAGATAAATATAGTTAAGACCATGAGATCTGATTTGGAGAGACAGGGTTAATATCACAGCAGGGACTCATGGTCAGATTCAATCATTTCACAATGTGATGGTTCAAAATGTTTGTGGTTTCTGCTGCTGAGATTCTGCAACACAGGAAACCACTAAGAGAAGAGGAGGATTTATGACAGCTGTGCTCTAACTTTTCTATTCTGTGTTGTCCACAGGGACATGATGTGGCTGAACATCACTGAAGGGCAGTGCCACTGAAAACAAAAGGTCTGCAGTGAGCAATTTAAAAGAAGTGAGTGAGGATTTGTGGGAGAAAGACGATGGGTAAGAAATGTTTGAGAGAGGAAGGACAATAAAAGAAAAATCGATGGCACTGATAAGAAACCATTTTTACACATTTCAAAGATAGTACACCTGCGATCTGCATTCAGTAACACACAATGACATAAAGAAAAAGGGGTACGCTGTAATTTGACTGTGATCATGTAAATCAAGGTTCTTTTTCCTTTTTCTCTTCTAATAAAGAGACTCCCACTCTCAATCCAATTTGCACACAAATGAAATCATTAAAACATGCTTCCCTTGAGACGTTTACCCCCGAGTTATTAACTTATCTCTAAAAACCACAAGCTTTGAATCCTGATGGAATTAACCTTTTTGTGTTTTCCATGCGCGTGTGCCTATAGGATTCGCAATCTGTATGTGTGTGAATGTAGAGTGAGAAATGAGAAATGTGTGTGTGTGTGCATATGCCTGAAGGTGTGTGTGTGTGTGTGTGTGTGTGTGTACACACAATGCACACAACAGTATCATCGTACATGAAGGTATGCAAGGCTGCGTAGGAGAGTCAATTAGGGGACAAAAGAGAGGAGAACACAAACGACAGGCGGAGAAAGAGTGAAAGAGAAACTCAGCAGAGAAAGAAAGGTCCAACTATGCTCCGCTCCTTTGGTTTCCATCCACTGACTTCCCTGTGCTCGGCTCCCACACAGCAGGAATGCAAAGGTTACAACACTGTGTGTCTGTCCTATTGGTGTTACTGAGAGTCACATATGTTCAGTTTCAGCGGTAGAAAGTAACTACATACATTCACTCAATGTTCTGCCACTTCTTACATGTAATTGATTTGATTTCAGAGGAAATTGTTATGCTTTTCACTAACTTCACTTAACTTCATCAGCTATTTAAGCTTAAGCTATACATTCACCTCGCAAGTGAAAGGTCCCTGGTTCAATTCCAGGTGGTGACAGAAACCCCTCTCACCATGGAGGGTTATATCTGTAAGGGCATCTGGTGTAAAACCTCTGCCAAATTACCAATGTGGAGCCACTGTGGCGACCCCTTGGAGAGAATACAAGGGAGCAGTTGAAGGTACTTAAATTTAAATATTACATACAAGGGGAAACAGCAACAAATGTTGAAAGTGAGACTTTTTACTATTTCATGAAAAAAGCTAGCTCATCTTGAATTTGATGGCAGCAAAATGTGTCAAAAAAGCTGGGACAGGTCCATGCTTCCCAATGTGTGGCTTCTCCTCTTCTTGTCTGTAAACATCTGTGAACTGAGAAAACCAGCTGATGGACCTTTGGGAGAGGAATTTTGCCCCATTCTTGTCTGATATAGGATTCAAGTTGCTCAGCAGTCCTGGATCTTCTTTTTTTATATTTTGCATTTCATAATGTGCCAGATATATTCACTTGGTCAAAGTCTGGACTGCAGGCAGGCCAGTCCAGCACCCAGATTCTTCTACTATGAAGCCATGCTGTTGTAATAGCTTCAGTATGAAGTTTAGCATTGTCTTGCTGAAATATGAAAGGCCTTCCCTTAAAAATAAATTGTCTGAAGGGAGCATATGTTGTTCTAAAACCTGTATATACCTTACAGCATTGATGATGCCTTTCCAGTGTACACTGCCAGTACCATAATGCACCCCTATACCATCAGAGATGTAGGCTTTTGAAATGAGCAGTGATAACAAACCAGATGGTCCCTCTACTCTTCAGTCCAGAGGGTGTGGTGTCCATGATTTCCAAAACTAATTTCAAATTTTAATATGTCTGACCACAGAACAATTTTCCACTTTTCCTCAGTCCGTTTTAAATGAGCTTTGGTACAGAGAAGATGGCAGTGTTTCTGGATCATATTCACATATAGCTTCTTCTTTGCATAATAGAGTTTTAACCTGCATTTGTGGATGGCACAGCCAACTGCATTCAAAAACAATAATTTTTTGAAGTGTTTCTGAGCATATGCAGTGATCCATGACAGAATCATGTTTATTTGTAATATAGTGGCACCTGAGGGCCTGAAGATCATGAGCATTCAATATTGGATTTTGGCCAGGTCCTTTGTGTACACAGTCCAGATTCTCTGAAACCCTTGATGATATTATATACTGTAGATGTTGAAATATTCAAATTCAATCCAATTTCCCTCCTGGGATTAATAAAGGATTCTGATTCCGATTGTCATTTTACATTGAGGAACATTATTCTGAAATTGCTTCACAATTTGTAGATGCAGTTCCTCACACACTGCTGAACCTGTGCCCATCTTTATTTCTGAGAGTGCCTCCGTAAGATGCTCTTTTTATTCCCAATCACATTACTGGCTTGCTGCCAGTTGCAACTTTTTCCTCCAGCTATTTCCTTTAAGTACTACTTACTTTTCCAGGCTTTTGTTGTCCTTGCCCCATTTTTTGGAGATGTGTTTCTGCCATCAAATTCAAAATGAGCTAGTATTTTTGATATGTTTTCTATGTTCCTTTGTGAATAAAATTTTGGTTTATGAGATTTGCAAATAACTGCATTGTGTTTTTATTTATATCTCATACAGGATTCCAACCTTTTTGGAACCGAGTGTTGAAAAAAAATTCAAACCCTTTTATGATGTGGCAATGCCACAGTATAGCTCTGGTGAAAGCAAGCAATACTGCATTTTCAGGTTCAGTGGTTTGTTGACCCGTCCATCAACCTCGATCTCCACTCTACGCAGTCTGTGGCTCTTAAAGAACCTTACCTGAATTTGTCTTTTGTTTCCAACTTAATCAATGAAATAATTAGGTTTTGTCACTTGAATGTACACAAGTTGTTTTGAGGAGTATGCTAAAACTACTAACCCAGTGAATACACTGGGTTCTGTGATGCAGTTTTGCTCCATTTATTTGTCTTTATACCACAGCAGAATGCAGGAATGTTTTGGAGCATTTGGTGTCATATAATTCAAAAACTGATGCTCTATGTCCTCCTCATCTGCTCTGTGCTTGATGTGGCTTCAGTTAAAAATAGATCTTCAAGCACCAATAAACATGTTGAATTGAGAAAGTGGTGTTGTTATTCTGAGAAGCTGTTCCATAATAAACTTCATTTTCCTGTTGGCCCAGTGTATTGTCATATCAGTCATACATAAGAATACAGTGGTATACAAGTCAGAAACATATCTATGCACTCAGGGGGGGTCTCATGTTTTTCTCTTTGAATTAATTCACTTCAACACTGATACACGGAGACAACAGATTAACAGGAGAGCTGAGAGAGCCTGATGGGAAGACTCTACAGTTCACAGCAGCAACACGCGAACATATTTGCATGAAGGCTGCACTTTGCATGTTCCTCTGAGTAGAGAGTGCTTTGTTTCACCTACATGTGCACCTAAATAGCCTAGAGGGCTCTTCCGATAACAAGCCATGTTACATTAGTTTTTATGTACTAACATTGTTAGATATCTGCCTGTGACTGGAGCTCCAACACAATGTGTTACAGCTCCAGTACATAGTTACATAAAATGTAAAGTGCCAATGCATTTTTTAAATTCTCAAAAGAAATTTTATTTTATTAAGAAACAATGGCATATTTTACATGCCTTACTGTTAACATGTATCACAGAGCCTGAATTGTTCTTGTTGGTAAAAAAAAAAACTACAGTCTCTGTGGATCAACTTGAAAATGAGGAGGGTAAAAAGATATTGTTGACAAGGTGAAGAGTAACAAAAAATGTTTCCATCTAGAGGCGAGGAACTACAGATGACACATATTTTTCATTGGATTTATATGTTATATTTATTTCATTATTTTCTTATTTCCTTATGATGGTACATCATGCTTAGCCCACCTTTGGACCACCTTTGATGCTTGGCTTAAACCAAGCATCAAAATAAGCCGTTATCTGTTAACAGTTTACATTTCTGTTGTTTGTGCTCTGAATGTGCTGCATTTGGCACTGCTCATGGTAATACAAATATATAAGCTCTGTATCAATGAAAACACACAAGATACATTTATGAAGACAAGAGACAAAGCTAGAGGAATTCAATATGCACTGAACATGCACACACACATTTGCACACACTCTGTGCCAAATGGGAGTTTTTCCCAGGAACATACAACCATGGCCTCTGGCAGTAAACCTGACCATGAATGAGTTTTAACACTTGACATGAGGATTACGTATAGTGGGGACTTCACTCCATTCGTTTCATCCTAACAAAATTTCTATGGCACCTATCATATTGTCTTTTGTCACAGTTCATTAAAAAAGCCAGGCATAACCAGACCTTGATGAACTAGTTCTGTGTGACAAAAGGTTAGGAAATATTAGATTCACAACCCACATTGTCTGGTGAGTGGTGTTTTTACATTAAATCTATACATACAGTGGACTCTCTTTCCCTAGAAGATGACTCCATAGATCCTTTGTGCAAGCTGTTATTGCCACCTATGGACCTGTCTTAAAGTTAAGCGATCCTTAGTGGCCTTGTGAATGGACTGCTGCAGGGATTTTTCCACGAGGTTTTATTCTTCTTTACAAGATAATTTAATTTCATTGAATGTGCCGGCATTTGTTTATGTGCTGCTCTCTTAAGGGCCCAACACAACATTTCAGTTGGGTTGAGGTCTGGACTTTGGCTGGGCCATTGCAACACCTTGATTCTTTTCTTTTTCACCCTTTCTGCTACAGATTTGCTGGTGTGCTTAGGCTCATTGTCTTGTTTGAACCAAGCTTTATCTGTCAGACATATGGCCTCATGTTTGACTTTAGAATACTTTCTTACACAGAGGAGTTTATGGTCAACTCAGTAATCACAAGGAGCCCAGGTCCTGTGGCTGCAAAACAAGCCCAAATCATCACCTCTTTCACTACCGTTCTTGACAGTTGGTGTGAGGTGTTTGAGCTGATATACTGTGTTTAGGTTTTGCTAGTCATGGCACTGTGCATTATGGCCAAACATCTCCACTTTGGTCGCATCTGTCCAAAGGACACTGATCCAATAGTCTTATGGTTTGTTCAGATGCAACTTTGCAAACCTATGCCATACTGCCATACTGTCTTTAGGGAAAAAGGCTTTCTTTCAGCAATGCTTCCAAAAAGCAATACTTGTTCAGGCTTTTACTGAACGCACCTTCATGAATTTCAACAATTTACATGCTAACTGAGGCCAGCAGACTCAGAGATGTAGCTCTCTGGGTTTTTTGTTTTGTTTTGTTTTGGTTTTTTTGCAATTTCGCTGAATATTGCATGGGCTAACCTTGGGGTGAATTTGCTGGGATGTCCACTACTGGGAAGACTGTGGCATTGTCTGCTTTTATAGAGGTGGCCATGATGGCTGATGATCAATTAATCAAATGCATTTGATTAGCAGGACTTGGCTGCTACTTACCCTCTTAATTTCTATGGAAGTAGTAAGGGTGTACTTAGGTTTTTCACAGGACTACACAGAGTCCTGTAAAACTTTCTTTTTCACTTTACTGTAAGTATACACTACTATAGTAGTGCAAACGGTAGCCTTATGCTACTTTCACACTGCAGGTCTTAGTGCTCAATTCCAATTTTTTTGCTGAGATATAATTTAAGAAGAAGATATGACGTCACACACAGCATGCTGTGTTTATGTAAGTAACTATGGATGCTACACATGTGTAAAGCCTCACTTTCTTTCCAATGACTAGCTCCATCAACGATGTCTGCCATGATTATTTCATCCATTTTTTACATTTGATCTTGTCAAGTCTTGCCTCCTCTGGCGCAGAATTATGACTGTCTCACTTCAATGACATAAAAGTCAGATGACATGTGAAATGACCGTTCAGACTGAGGTCGCATATGAAAATGGCTGATCCAATTTGAAAAAATCTGATGTGTGCTGTTCAGAATGTCATAAAATCAGATATGCATCACATATAGGCAAAAAAATGGATTTGGGCCACTTGTGAATGTAGTCTTAGACATCCTCTGTCACTTTAAGGGGATGAGTTACCTGCAATTTTTTATAATAAGCAAATACAAACACAAAGTCTCATTACTTTATGTGGCATTTTTAAAAAAGATTCCTCACTGAACTGTTTGCCATTATAAATATATGCTTTTTTTGTTAGAAAGAGATTGACATCACTAGATGCAATGCATGCACAGAGCAAGAGCCAGAAGAAGATTACCTGATCTTAGCATGAAGACTGGCAGCTGGGGGAACAACAAGCCTTGCTCCATTCCGAGTTCAAAAAGACACCTCATAGCAATGCAAACTCATTCACTACTGTTATATATACACTCACTGGCCACTTCATTAGGTTCACTTGTTCAACTGGTCGTTAGTACAAATATTTAATAATCCAAACACATGAGAGCAACATGCATTTAAGCATGTAGACATGGTCGACGACCAGCGTAAGTTCAAACCAAGCATCAGATTGGAGAAAAAAGCAATTTAAGTGATTTTGAACGTGGCATGGTTATTTGTGCCAGATGGGCTGGTCTGAGTATTGCAGAAAGTGCTAATCTACTGGGGCACAACTATCTCTAGGGTTTACAGAGTATGGTCCAAAAAAGAGAAAATATCCAGTGACAGGCTGTTTTCTGGGTGAAAATGCCTTGCTGATGCCAGAGGTCAGAGGAGAATGGCCAGGATGCTTCAAGGTGATAGGAAGGCAGAAACTCAAATGACCACTCATTACAACCAAGGTATACAGAAGAGCATCTCTGAATGCATGACAAGTCGAACCTGCAGCAGATACAGCAGCAAGAAGAAATCAGTTGCCACTCCTGTCAGCTAAGAATTGGAAACTGAGGCTAGAATTCACAACGGCTTACCAAAGTTGGACAATAGAAGAATAGAAAAACATTGCCTGGTCTGCTGCAACATTCGAATGGTAAGGTGAGAATTAGACATAAATAATGATAATAATGAAAGTATGGATCAATCCTTCTTTGTATCAAGTGCTCAGGCTGCTGGCATTGTAATGGTGTGCACCTGACTATCAGAATCAGAATAATTTATTAATCCCAGGTGGGAAATTTTATAGGGCAAAAAAATAAGTGGAGCGTCTGCAACAAGCTGCACGCAGGTTGGCGCATGCACACTATTATTGAATAATGAATACTGTTGCTGACCACGTCCATCAGTTTAAAACCACATTGTACCCATCTTCTGATGGCTCCCTCTACCCTCTTAAATCATCTCAAACTGCTTTTTTGAGCATGACACTGAGTTCACTGCACACAAATGGCCTCACAGTCACCAGATCTCAATCCAATAGAGAACCTTTGGGATGTGTTGGAACAGGTGATTTGCATCATGGATGTGCAGCCAACAAATCTGCAGTAACTGTGTGATGCTATCATCTTGGCATGGACCAAAGTCCCCTAGGAATGTTTCCAGCACCTTTTTGAATCTATGCCATGTTGAACTGATGCAGTTTTGAAGGCAAAAGGGGGTCCAACCTTGTGATAGCAAAGTATAACTAATGAAATTATGATTTATTGGTATAGATTGTTCAAAAAGAAATGCAAAACTGTGGATCTGAAACTAGTGGATCTATTAGAAAATGGCAATAGTCTTATCATCTAACTCAACTAAACCAATAACATATAATTTAGAAAAAGCTGAACTACTCTTATAATACAGTTTCAAAGAGGCTACGATCGACAAAATCTTTTACTGGTGCTTTAAAAGCTGACAGAATAGCTGATTTGACTATAATCAGAGAAATCACAACCCGGAATTACAGTGGTCTAACAGGGATGAACCCCTACAGGGATTCTTAATAACATGATACACAAAACAAACACAGCACGGTGAATTACAGCTATATGAGTGAATGCAGACAAACTCATGGGCACACATTTCTCTGAAGAGATTAGTGGGAGAAATAAAGGAGGGCAGGGGACAAAAAGAGCTCACCTTTCCTTATAATGACTTCACTCACCTGTTCATCCCCTCACCTGGGGCAGGGGGATCACCCCCTACCTACCCACACACGCCCACCCATCCTCTTTCACCTCCACCCCACCACGCTCCACCTCCCAGAGACTGTCTGATAATGCGAGTCTTCCAGCCAAAAATGCACCAAGGTTGCCACAGTGTCCCAGCTCTCTCTCCTCTGCAGCCCAGCCTGCCCTGTGGCCCGGCCCTGAACCTGATCCAGTTAAGGCTTTTTGATAAAGAACTTTCTCACACTCATACCTGCCAGTCACACACCTCCCAGGTGTATAGGAGAGAAAAAAACACAAGCAAAGCGTGACACATGCAGTATGCACATAGCACACACACACAAAAGCTCACACAAAAGCAAACTGTACACAGATAAGGGAAGATAATTGGCTCTGGGACAGGGAGTCTCACAGGTGAATGGACTGATACTAATCAAGAAGAAGAAAACTAAACCAAAGCTGTGTAATGTCACAGTGCAGGGACAAAAAGCAAGCCCCCATAAGATAAACCAGTTAAATTTCAGTATGACGAGTAAGTTTTGAGGTTTGATGTAAGTCTCCAGGAAATTAATTTAATTCAGTGTAATGTTCTCTGAAGCGATGGAAATATGGCAGTGTATTTGTCTGTGTGTGTGTGACTGTGAGTGTGTATGTGTGTGTCATTGTGGATACATTAGTAGTGTGTTTGTGTGTAAAATTCTGTGTGTCTCTGAAGTCTCACCTGGGGGTTTTGTGCTACATAACAAACATTATTACAACACAATATGATTAAGGCTTTGAAACGCAGGGCCTTTCGATGCCATTTCTGTAATACTTTCATTATGAGGAATAAGTCAACCATGCTGGGAGCGATCAAAGACAAAGAAAGGGTAAAAGGAAAGAGTGCAGAAGCATTTCTTTCAGTGAAAGAAACAAACAAAACCTTTTAAATCCCCAGGAAAATTTTGGATGACTTCTACAAGTCCTTGCCAGGTCATTTTGAGCGGATTCTCTTGGCTCTCATTTCACTGATAAACAAGCATTAATTGCTAAAATTAAGTATGGGAAAGAAATGACTAATAGATGTTGAGGTGGACAAATGGATTTTTTAAAAATGCGTTGATTGAGGGAGATAAAAGCTTTGCCAAATTACAGTATTTGTGTTACACTGTGATTAAATCGTCTCACTCTGCTGTCACTCTGCTTGTTTTAGTTCAATTGCTCATTAACTCAAAAAAGTTCATATTTGAGATGAGTTTGCTTAAATTTACATAAATGCTTAATCAGTTATAATATCAGCTTCTATTGACTATTGATTCACAAACTAATTAAATGACTAATGGTTTCTGTTGTATTGCATAGAAATCTATGTAAAATAATATATGTATCATTTAGGTTGAAAGCACACAACAGGCAGAAATACCATCCCTAAGTATGTGACACTTTGTTGTTTATTGTTTGGAATTTTATCCGCTTACATTAAATCACTTTTGGCTTTCCTCACCACCTCAGCCTTTGAGTCTGCATTTTGGGTCCTCATCCTTCCCCAAACTCTGACAAATAGGGATAGATGGAGGACTGCAGGAGGATAAAAGAAGGCAGACTGAATAATCAATATTTCTCCTAGTCACACTTGCTTACTGTTGTGCTAATCGCAGATTAATTGTTAGCTCTTTAATAGGGACATAAGATGGAGTTGCATAATGTTTAATCGAGACGCTGATTGTACAACACGAACTGAGGAAAACTGAAAAGAACAGATTGCAACATAATAAAGTTTTTAAGGGATGGAGGAAAAGGGAAAAAGAAACAGATGTGACTGAGAATATCAAGAACTGAAAAATATCATTGTCTGATGGAGCAAAGTGAAATTTCATTGACATCCTATAATAGTATGAAACTATTTACTTTGTCATATATTACTAGAATAATATAATGGGATGTTTTTAACTGTGATGAGTCTAAGAAAAAACGGAAAAGTTCAGATGCTAAACCAGAGACTCCCAACTTTTAAGGCTCTCACGACATTCAAAAGCAAATTAAGTGAACTTGTCTTTGTATGGATACTGGTTGAGTGTGAGCAGTTTGACTAAAGAGTTAGTTATCTTTCTTAATTTACAATTACTTAAAAAAATGTATAGGCCTGAAAATAATAAAATGTAATATTACACAGCACAGTGGTGGCTTGGGTTTCAATTAGCAGATATGTTATATGGACAGAAGTACTCGGCCATGTATCACTGAACTCAGGCGTTTCATGCAGTCCCATTGCTATAAGTGTGCAAAATCAAACACGTAACCATGCAGTTGACCAAGTGCTATGGCACATATTGCATAAAAGTGGCCGATGCTCTACTGACTCAATAACTGCAGAGTTTCAAACCTCCTCTGACATTGACATCAGCACAAAACTGTGCCAGGAATGGGTGTCCATAGTGGAGCAGTTGCATGCAAGCCTTACATCACCAAATTCAATGCTAAGCATCAGGTGGAGTGTTATAAAGCACATCACAACTGGACTCTGGAGAAGTAGAAACAAGTTCTGTGGAGTGACTAATCATGGTTTTCAATCTGGCAGTCTGATGGACAAGTCTAGGTTTGGCAAATGCCTGGAGATTGTTACATGGCTGACCTTACTATTCACACTGTAAAGTTTTGCTACAAGGGTTGTCTCTCTGGTGTTGGCCTAGGCCCCATTGTTCCAGTGAAAGGGAATCTTAATTCTTCAGCTTAGCAAGACATTTTGGACAGTTCTATGCTTCCAACTTTGTGAGAACAAGGCCCTTTTGTGTTCCAACATGACTGTGCTCCAGTGCACAAAGCAAAGCCCATGAAGGCATAGCTGGATGAGTTTGGTGAGGAAAAACTTGACTGACCTGCACAGTATAGCTCTGACCTCAACCCCTTCCAACACCTTTAGAATGAAATAGAACAGAAATTGTGAGCCAGGCCCTCTCATCCAACATCAGTGCCTGACCTCAAAAATGCTCTACTAAATAAATGGGCAAAAATGTTCACGGACATACTCTAAAATCTTGTAGAAAGCCTTCCCAGAAGAGTGGAAGCTGTTATAGCTTCCATAATGCCTATGGATTTAGAATGGGATGTCATAAAAGCTCCTGTAGGTGTAATGTGTGGATGGCCCAGTACTTTTCTCCATATAGTGTATCATAGTGTATCTACTTTGTTTACTCTCTTGATTTAGTGCAGGGATTGCCAAAATTTCAACGGCCAGTGCCAGTTTATTAAACCAGCAACACATCAGTTTATATAATATGTTAAATGATAATGGTTTATGCTGGTAACTGTCATTTTTGTGCTGGTTTCCAGTTCTGTAGTGTGATGTGGTGACGGTTCTATTTTTACAAAAGCTAAAAATTTAAATGGACTGCATTTACTCAGTGCTTTTTTTAGCTGTATTGACCACTCTAAGTACTTCACTGTCGGTATTTGTCAGTGATTTAGTCTGCAATGTAGACTAGGAAATAAAAGTCGAACGTGAAGAGAAATACTTGCCTGGTCTCCTTCAGTGATAGTAGGAAATACACTGTATATGAATTAAATGCGCAGTAGTGCAGTCTTTCCTTGTCATGCTTGCAGGCTGCATAAGGTTACCAGGGGCCACCAGGACTGCAGCCGGCACTTTAAGACTTCTCCTATATTAATTAGCACTAAATAGAAAAGGCAGCTGATAGAAACTAAATATAACCAGAGCCACAACTAATCCTCTGGGGGACAAGAATATCTGTTTCAAACACTGTTAAATATTTTTCTTTCTATTCTTTTAATAGCCTTTTATCATTTTACACTGGGTCTGCTTGGGTAGGTCCTAAGTCCATTTGCAAGTTTGTGACTCATTTGTTTAAATAGTAGCCACTAGGATGACGTGAGCTGTACTAAATTTTCCACCATGAAGAACTGTTTTATTTCATTAGCAAAACAGCAAATATTGTGCTTCCTAGAAGTACACTGCAATACAGTAGTAATAAAAATAGGTTCTTGTTATTGTAATGCAAAAGCATGTGAGTATGAAGCTCTGAGTGTCATCGTTATTCCACTCTAGCCTCAGATTGAGTGTATTGTTTCCACTTGAAGCTTAGCCTGTTCCCTTGGTAACCATACTGCTAACCAGCACTGCCCCTGTACTTACTGGCCAGGCGTATTGGAAGGGAATGACAATGCGTCCATTACTCCCATCCTCTCCTCCTCCCCTATCGTGTCCCCTGTGGTGGAGCAACTGGGAGTTTCCACCAAGGATCCCTGTGCTGCCTGCCCCGAAGGTGCAGACTCCAGTTGGAATGACCCGGGCCTGGTATTCCTTGAGGCAGGCTTGGAAAAAAGTGTCACATTGGTCCCTGGTAGAGCAACGCTGTCCAGCACTAGCCTGGAGATCGCAGCAGTCTCCAGTCTGCAGGAGTCCATGTGGGTTCTGAAAGTGACGGATCTGAAGCTCAAACATCCCAACTGCGCACACACCCTGAATCCAGAGATAGCAGAGAGGAGAGTGAAGGGGGGCAGAAGAGTCTATTTTAGGTTGTATAACAAAATTCAGGACATCACACTATAGTCCTTCTCTGCCTTGGATTGGCATTAAAAATGTGAATATAAGTAAGTGCAAATGTTTCAAAGTTATGACTGGTGTGGGTTATACCTTTTATCTTTGATAAAACTGTAGGGGTACTTAAATTACACTCAGTGTAATAATAGAAACCAATTAACCTTATAAATGGACCACTGCACTTTTCAGAACAATACCAAAGGGGAGGATAAGTGTTACAAGGTTTATGAAATAGGACATTTGCTTTCTTGCTGAATGTGAGATTTTGAGCAGAGACTTTAGGCAGTCACCTAAATATGAGGCTACAATAAGCAGCTTTCTATACACTACACTGTAGTGACTACAGACATGAGAGTTTGGCATCCATTTACTCATCTAATTTAAATAAGCAAATAAGTGCATTTCCAAAATGTAATATTGATACTGTAACTCATATGTTTTAATAGATAGAGAAAAACTTTGTTTTAAAGGCTAGGATATTCCTAGAATCAAAAATTTAGACCACAAAAACAGCAAAGTAAAGGCTCACCAGATAATTAGGTGTTATTTGTCTGTCCTCCACTTATTGCTGTAAAAAGAGGCTGAGCTGAACAGAAATAAAACATTAACCCTGTAAGGACACTCAAACCTTCATCATATCAGGCAACAGCAGGAAACTAAATCACTTCCACACATGGTTCAGTAGACAGAGCCACAGTTTACAATGGGTGGTCATTTTAAGGGGAAAAAAATCTCAGCAAAATCATTAATGTCAAAGTTCATTGTGTTATTACACAGATGTATGAATGTAACAGAAAAGAAAAAGACACACCTTCATCCATAGACATTTAGTGGGTTAGGTTGGAATTTACATCATAGAGGGCAACTAAATAACCACCATTTGTACATTAGGTCCACAGTTTTTGCCTTTTTACACCACCACAGTGAATTTTAAATCAAAAAATCAAGATATGATTGAAGTGTAGACTCTCAGCTTTAATTCAAGGGGTTTAACAAAATAAATTTATTAACTTTTAGGAATGACAGCCATTTTTATACAGTGTGCCCCATTTGCAGAGGCTCCTTCATATGCACCAATGTCTCTTTGGACCTCATGCTGAGAGTTTCAGTGAAAACCTGCCAAATGGAAGTTAAACACTTGAAATCAACTCCAGATCTTTTATCTGCTTAGTCTGTCATGGAATAACAAGGAAACAGCACTTGCCTGGCCATGAAACTGATTGTCAGCCAGTTGTCCAATTACTTTTATGCTTTTGAAAATGGGGGACTGTGTATTAAAATGGCTGCAATTCCTCCAGTTATTCTTTTGTCAAACCCCTCGAATTAAAGCTGAAAAGTCTCCACTTTAATCCACTTTAATCTTGATTGCTTGAATAAAAATTTGTTCTGGAGATGTACAATGTCAAAATTAGTATCCTTTTCCAAAAAAAAATTAAGGACCTAAATGTAGCTAAAATAAGCAAAAGTGTGCAAAGAACCTCTGAGAGTGGACTATCATGTTTCCTGCAATGTACTGTCTCAATGCCTCTGGGAATCAGCTGTGGCCTGTCCGTCTCCTCTGTATCATCTGGTTATCAGTGTTTTACAAGACAACAGTCTTCAGAAAGCAAGCAAGCAAGCATAAGAGAGAGAGAAGAAGAAAGAAATGAGGACATAACTTTGATTCCCAGAGCTCTGTCTGACCTCTAGTAAAGAGAAAAACAGACATTTCCATTTACAACCCTGTCTCTCAAAAAGTTGGACCATTGTGTAAAATGCAAATAACAGAATGTAGCAGTGTACAAATTATTAAAGCCCTGCATCTAACTGAAAAATAATACAAAGACAACAAATGCTGTAAAATGCTGAAACTGAGGGGAAAAAAATTAGGATTGGGGCAACAAAAGAGAGTAAAAGTTGTGTAACACCAAAAACAACAAGTGGTGGAACATTTCCCAACTAATTAGCTTAATGGTTGGATATAACAAAAGCATCTACAAGAGGCTGTGTGTTTAAGTAAGTTCCCTCCAGAGATTAATAAAGTATTCAGTTTCTGATTCTGATTTAACTCTGTAACACGATAGTGCCACATGAAGTTAGTGTTTCAGAGTTAAGGAGTGAAGTTGGGAAGGGGTTGAAACGAGTTCACTAGTTTGTGTAAGACTGTGTAGGGAAGCAATTAACGTGGTTCACAAAATCATTTAGATTCAGTGATTCTGGAGGAATCTCTGCAGGTAAGAGACAAAGTCAAGAAAATGTATTGAATGTAGTTGCACTTGCGTTTGTAGCGAAAATAACTGCATGGACTGAAAAACATGTCAGTAAACCTTTGACAGTGGACAGTTTGTTATTGCATCCACAAATGCAAATTAAAACTCCACCATGCAGAGAAGAAAAATATATAAACTACTCCTTCACCTATCCAAGCTCTCTTCCACCTGCACCCTACTCTCACTAAAGATCACAATGCCATCAGTGGACATTTCAAAAGCCAGCACTGATGATTGTATGGAGGGCATTAATGCACATCATAGGTGACGTGTACATTTGTGTAGGCCACATTAATGTTAAATGATACATACAGATTTCGGAGAAATATGTGTCGCTGCAACTTTTTCAGAGCAGATCTTGTTTATTTCTGCAAGATTATGCAAGTATTCAGCAGCATGGCTTTGTAATAAAAGAGTCCATGAGATAAACTGACCTGCCTATAGGCCACACCTGTTACTCGTCCTAAATATTTGGCTTATTTTGAAACAAAAAAACATGACAAAAGAGACCCAAAACTACAGAAAAAATTCTAGATCACATTTCACTTTTAAAACATTGAATATAAAAAGGTGGATGTGGCCAATGAGAGGTCGTCCATTTCATCCGTCATCATGTTGGTGTTTTAAAACTGGACTCAACTAGCAAAGGTGGACCTCACTGTGAATCCAAGGGACACTGCATATTTTTACCATAGCGACTAATAAAGCTAAGGTACAGCACACCATGCTATATAGTCCTTTTGGATTCTAATTGGTACCATCATTTACAGAATGAATATCATTTTGTATTAAATAAGAACAGAGACTAGTGATGCAACCATAAACACAACAGGAAAGTGCTTTTCTAAAGTTGCATATCAAGGGCATCAAAGAGTCATTTTCCCACAGACTTATTTTTGCAACCACAGGAGTCGCCCCATTGCTGGCCATTAGAAAGAACGCAGGTTTAAGGCACTTTCATGTTGGCTTCACTTTTCAGACTCAAAGGCAGCACTCGTCTTTCAAATACAGTCTTATGTCAAAACTACTGAAACTGATTTTGAACTGTTAAAAGAAGAGATGATGCAAATCCGAAAACATCTCTGTTCCACTGCACTCTGTTTTTATTCACATTTTACACAGCATCCCATCTTTTTGGAAAACAGGGAACGTAAATTATGGACAGATAAACCAGAACTCATGCCATATGATCTCCTAACTTTTCTCTTTCAAGTTCTTTTTATTTGCCACTTGTCTTTCTTCCTTTCTTTAGTCTTTCTGTGTCACCACCACTCCCTTCTTATTTCTCACTTCCCCTTCCCAGGGGGCAATGACACTGGGATCCTGCTCACACTTCACACTCCCCTCCTCCTCACTTCTTTCTCTATCTGGGAACAAACTGCAACACTCCTGTCATTTCTCCTTCTGTGGCCATCGGCCATTTTCTACAGTGTCACCATCCTCACTTTTATCTGCCTCTCTTTTTTCTTCTCTGTTCCCTCCCTGTTTAGGGATGGGTTGAGGGGTGACACACACACACACACAAAAACCACACAGTCTCTTTCACACACTCTAGACTTAACAAGACCCCCAGAGAGTCTCAGAGCACCAGGGTCAGGTATGTGCGTGCATGTATTTGTGTGTGTGTGTGTGTGTGTGTGTGTGTGTGTGTGTGTGTGTGTGTGTGTGTGTGTGTGTGTGTGTGTGTGTGTTTTTGTGTGGTGTT